>BGPR01012865.1:0-23174 GCA_013235015.1 Araneus ventricosus | reverse complement strand
ACATACCAAATTTCATCCCCGTAGCTCTAATAGTTTTCGAGTTATCGTGTTCACAGACAGACAGACACACACACAGACAGACATAATTCCAAAATTGTGTTTTTTGGACTCAGGGAGGTCTAAAACGTGGAGATTCATCAAAATCTCGAGTTCGAATTTTTTGACGATTACAATACTTTCTCTTTGTATACTTCGTATACGAGAAAGTAAAAACACAATTTTGGAATTATGTCTGTCTGTCTGTGAACACGATAACTCGCAAGCTATTAGAGCTACGGGGATGAAATTTGGTATGTGATCTTTACACACAATTTGTAGGTTTCTATCAAATTTTGGACAAATTCCGTCTGTCTACGTTCATGTGAACACTATAACTCAAAAACCTGAATAGTTATATGAAAAAATTTGGTACACAATTTTATCATGAATGTAGGTCCGTATAAAATTTTGGGCCAAATCCGTCAAAGGGTTGACTGTCTGTCGGTCTGTATAATCGCATACTTGTAAAAATTATATCTCCTAAACCCTTTGGCTTAGATAAATAAAACTTGGTATCATGGATGCTATCATTAATTATAGATCTGTGCCCAATTTTTATTTCCGTCGGTTAAAAAAAGAGGTGTTCAAATTGCACATTCAATTTTCTTTTACTTTTGAAACGAATCCGGTATCTCCACACCATACGTACTGGAAGCAATCTCTGTGCACGCGAAAGCTATGGAACGAATTACGTCACTTTGTCCTTGAGCCAGCAAGAGTGGAATCGGTACGCATCTCTTTGAATTTGATTCTTTACCTAAATATTTTACAATCACTGTAATCTACAATTAAAATCCTTCTGATAGTCATTGGATTCTGGGTTACAGTAGGTTCGAATTTTTTTATCCACACGGGGGGGACAGCACGTTTTGGGGGGGGAGTATACGATAAAGTTTAGGAGAGACCACTCCCGCTGGTTTTATTTAATCTCTGACATGCACTTAACCCTAATATTGGCCTGGCAGACACATTAACAACAGCAGATTTCAATGGAACCTTATGATGCTGATTATCACTACAATTTAGTATTAACTCTCCTTCAAGATTCAATTTAAAATTACCATGTGAAACTAATGTTATATTAGTTTTGCTTAGTGCACATTTCAATGGAAGACGCATACTTTTATAGACAGACAAGGGTGTAGAACATTAATTTCAGCTACTACAGCTATTTTTCGTGTTCAGACATAATTCCAAAGTTATATGCAATTTCAACGCCTTTTTTTTAACCGATTTAAACGAAAATTTGAGACAAATCTAGAATTAGGGTTTCAAGACCACATACGAAATATCATTTATCTAAGTAATTTCTTTTAGAAGATAATGTCTTCAGAAGTATGCGATTATACAGACAGTCAACCCTTTGACGGATTTGGCCCAAAATTTGATACGGACCTACATTCCTGATGATAAAACTGTGTACCAAATTTTATCCATCTAGCTATCCAAGTTTTTGAGTTATAGTGTTCATATGAACGGGCAGATAGACAAACTTCCCGTAGACGGATTTTATCCAAAATGTGATAGAAACCTACAAATTATGTTTCAAGATCACATACCAAATTTCATTTTCGTAGCTCTAATAGTTTTCGAGTTATCGTGTTCACAGACAGACATAATTCCCGAATTGTGTTTTTCGGACTCGGGGGAGGTGTAAAACGTGGAGATTCGTCAACATCTGGAGTTCGAATGTTTTGACGATTACAATACTTTCTCTTTGTATACTTCGTATACGAGAAAGTAAAAAGATCAGAAAAGTTAAGGATGGAAGTATGAATCCTTGACGATACAGGATTTATTAAGGCGTCAATTACTTAATTTTAAACTTTGCAGTCGCAAAAAAATCTTTTTTGGCGGAAATGTTTTTTAACCCTAAAAGTTGTCCCGAATTGCAAAAGCTTAAACTCTGTTTTTAAAAATAATGAAACATTTTCTAAGTAAATTCCTCCAGCGATGCCACGATGAATCAATTCGTGCGGACCAGCTGCTTTACAAAGGCACTGTTTCGCGAATTTCAACGTATCGTTCGATGATGACTGACACCACGTGACGACATTCTGGATTTCCTCCAGACGAAAGAGTGGGACTGTGGCCAGATTCTTTCCGCGTAGGAATTGGCAGGCCGGTGATTCAGACTTCCCAATCGATAGCCGGAATCGTCTTTTTACTTTGTCGTATACAAAGAGAAAGTATTGTAATCGTCAAAAAATTCGAACTCGAGATTTTGACGAATCTCTGCCTTTTAGACCTCTCCGAGTCCGAAAAACACAAATTTGGAATTTTGTCTGTCTGTGAACACGATAACTCGAAAACTATTAGAGTTACAGGGATGAAACTTGGTATGTGATCTTGACACCTAATTTGTGGGTTTCTATCCAATTTTGGACAAAATCCGTCTACGGGAAGTCTGTGTATTCCTAGAAGTAGAACAAAATTGAACAAAATATTTTTTGCGACGCGCATAAGTGAGAGGTGTTTTTCCAGTGCGGCGCATAAATGATTAAGAGTTATCATTGTTTTCCTATATCCCTGGCCGGTACCGCGAAAAACACGCGCATAAATGAGAGGTGTTTTTCCAGTGCGGCGCATAAATGAATAAGAGTTATCATTGTTTTCCTATATCCCTGGCCGGTACCGCGAAAAACACGCGCATAAATGAGAGGTGTTTTTCCAGTGCGGCGCATAAATGAATAAGAGTTATCATTGTTTTCCTATATCCCTGGCCGGGACCGCGAAAAAAAACGCGCATAAAAAGAGAGCGCGTATAAGTGAGAGGTCACTGCATGTTTCGTTTAAAATCTTTGTTGATCGTATTTAATTTAAATTCTTTAACTTAAGATGATATTCTTGATTAACATTGCCCATTAGGGTTTTTATGATCCACGCTCCTATTACGCCATGTTGTACATTTTATAAATGCGTTTTGTTCTGTCCTTTTGCCAATCTTTGATATGGTACTGAAGTTTTGCATTTGAGTTATTGAAATTTGACTTTCTACAGTCAATTCTGGATCATTCGAACTTGTTTAATTCGAAATTTTTGCTCGGTCCCTAGAATTCTTTGTTAAAATAATGTTAAAAAATCGTGGATAATTCGAATTTTCCGTACGATTGCCCTTAAAATATTATGGTAAAAATTATTCCAGAGACTTTTCTCAGCTAAGGTGCATTGTTTATTTTAACGGTCTTTCTAAGGAAAAGAAAAGCGAGGGTTGGAATGTCACTATGTGGGGATTTCCGAGGATTTTTCTGTCCACTCTCTATTGTTACCCTCTCCTCCCTACTGCATTGAATATTGATTAGTCATCCAAAGCCTGTTTGCATTTTCCGAGAAAAGACTTGGCCACACCCCTTCGGCAGGAGAATCCATTTCATTGCGGGTTGAAAGGATCGAAGCTTTCTTCCCCCGCTTTTTTTCCCACCAGAAGTGCAGTTTCTTCTGTTTGAGAGAATATATATAATTCGAATTTTTGGATATTTCGAATCTTTTCTCTGGTCCCTTCAACTTCGAATTATCCAAGTTTGACTTATTTTTTCGCGTTGTACATTACATAACTCCACACTGTAATTTTACACCTTCCTTATAGTTATGCATAGCAGTACGCGCATGAAGTTGCCCGTGAAATAAGGACTTCAACAAAATGGTGGAAAATATTGCCCACAATGACACAAAAAAGTTTTGAAAACAAAATCCCAACAAAAGATGAACATTATTGATTTTCCCGCTTATTTTTCTTTGCGATAATGACATTTATCAAAGCAGAAATGTATACATTATTGAGTTTACCCGCTTCTTTTTCCTCTCGACAATGACGCGAATGTAACGACGTCACCTGCCGGAAGGAATCGTACTGTAGAAAGCATTTGACGTCACCTGCCGCGAGGAAGGTCACGCACCAGCCAATGAAATTTCAACAATGCATTCTGGGATCGACGGAGAAACTCTCGCTGTTAAATTTCGCTGCCAAAAAAACTGTTTGAACTGATCAAGGAAAAATTAATTTTATAAAAACGAAAAAAAGATATTTTAACCGTTCTTGTTTTAAATTCGACAGAAACATTAAGCTGAAAGAAAAATGAAAATTATAGAGATGTTAGAACATCATATGCGATAATTTGAAGAAATCCTTATTAAAAATTAGCATAAAAGTGGCTATTTTTACAAAAATTTCCCAAAATTCAGTAAATTAGGTTAGACGTACGAAACAAACTCCATTAGAATGGAAATCGTTTGTTCTTTCCAATGGTGTAACTATTTTTTTTCGTACAATTATTCAAAGCCATACTATTGACAAATGTGTGCGAAAAATCACCCAAAACAACACAAAATATTGAATAAAAAATTTTCTAGATCAAATTTTAAAATTCCGGCTTCGAGGTGCATTCAGTCACCATTACGACTACCTGTGTGCCAAATTCCATGGCTGTAAGTGCGATAGATTTTGTCTGGACATAGCGGACACACACGCACACAAACATTGCCTTTTATAAGTATAGGTTCTGCTTCTTAACCTAGCACATTAGGTAATTCCGCATACTTATTGTGGCTTTATTGAATTAACAATTATTGTTTTCCCCCTTTCTATTTTTAGTGTCACGAAGAAAAAGCCAGATTTTAGAAATTGATGTATTTACAAAAATGAAAGTCGAGAGAAACAAAAGACTTGGAAGTAAAAAATATATTCAAAGAACTAAGGCACACGCTTAAATTTAAACATTACATGGAAACTTCTAGACCTTTCCAAAATGGATAATTTTACACAATGTTGCCAGTAAATTTTTGATAACTTATAGAAAACTAATTAAATAAAGAAACGAAGTTTTAGTTCACGCGCATCTAATTTTTGTAATTTTAAAGCAAGGAAATTGAAGTTTCTTTTTTTGAATGTGGCAATATAGTGTTAGTGTATGTGCTCCTTTAACTTTGAACTAGTGCTCCTTAAACATCGATAGTGCAATCGATAGTTTTCCCAAATTATCAATAGTATCGATATTTTCAAATTTATCAATAGTATCGATATTTTCAAATTTATCGATAGTATCGATGTTTTCAAATTTGTCGATATTTTCAAATTTATCGATACTATGGATAGTTTTCTCCCCGGCGATACTATCGATAGATGTTCTTCTAGTCGATAGTTTAGAAACTATCGATTGTTTCAGTCGATAGTTTAGAAACTATCGATAGTTTTGGAACTATCGATAGTTCCAGTCGATTGTTTTGGAACTATCGATAATTCCAGTCGATAGTTTTGGAACTATCGGTAGTTCCAGTCGATAGTTTTGAAACTATCGATAGTTCCAGTCGATTGTGTCAGTCGATAGTTCCAGTCGATTGTTTTGAAACTATCGACTGAAAATGCGCCTATCGATAGTATTGCTCAGGAGGAAAATATCGATAGTTTTGAGAAAGTTGATACTATCGATTGCTTCAGTCGATTGTTTTGAAACTATCGACTGAAAATGCGCCTATCGATAGTATTGCTCGGGAGGAAAATATCGATAGTTTTGAGAAAGTCGATACTATCGATTGCTTCAGTCGATACTATAGACTTGGTTTTGATAGTCTATCGATGTTTAAGCAACACTATTTGAAATTTCATTCCACCATTTCTTGAGTATTTACTTCTGTGACGAACAAGAGTTTTTTTCCCTCAGCCGTCTCAAGCAAATAAATATCTATGTGAGGTTTCAACCCACAGTTTTCAGGAGTCCTGATATATGCTTTTAAAGATTGTACTATAAGCATAGTTCGCTTACTTTTGAAACCAACTCTACCAAGTTCTTTGAAAATGGATATTACAGATTCAAAGAATGGATTTTTGACTTATTTTCCTTTATATTTACAAAAAAAATTGCCTTTAGGTTGGATGTCTTTTATTTTTGTTAAGTGTAATTCCACTTTTTTTATACCAAATCTTTTGTGAGGAAATATGTTATTGGAAATTACCTGATAATTTTTGTAGATCCGACTTTGGACCTCAGACCATCCAGCGTATACAGATATCATATTTTCCCCTCGCATTCTTGTGGAAATTCCTGTAGAGAAATCGTATTTTGACACTTGTTGTTCCACGAACAAATAAGATAAATCTATAACGATTCTCGTAGTGGCTTAAATATTTTTTTTCTCAAAATCTATATTTAAGTTTAATTTTTGAATATAAAACCTTTTTATTTATTTAATCATTCACAGATGGTGACTGTTAAGTGTTCGAGGTATTCGATTAATTAGTGCTTAGCAGAAATTCTACTTCCAAACTATACAAGTAAACGAAAACATTCGTTCTTATAACGTTAAACGTGTTCCGCCATTTCTTAACACATTGCATTTTAGTAGAATCCTTCATCGCTGAGCAAACATTTACTGACGCTTAGTCATTTGGCATTAATGCTGTATCGTAATAAATCGTCGATTTGTTTTTGATGAATTAGTTTTAAAATGCCTTTCAGTGAGATAACTTGACAACACATTTCGAAACTGCAACCGACACATCCATTTCGCATATTTGCAACTTCATTCTACCTTTTTAATTTTGAAATCAACATATAGCTACTAAATATCGACAGAAAAATTCACAAGACAACTTTAGAGCTTTTGAAACTTGTCGAATATTATACACACATCTGGTGAATGGTTCAGCTTAGTTTTTCGAATTGAAATTGAGCAACGATTAAACTCAAATTTGGTGTAGAATTTTTATCTCGAAATAGTGTTTTGTCCAATAAAATAAATTAAATCCAAAAGAAGGCTTTGTTATTGCTATTCTTTCTTTCTAAGAACTTTTATTCGTTTTAGAAAAAGTCATATGAGTGAATGCAAACTATTAAAATGCATGGCGGAAAGAAGCTTGGAATATATTTATTTTATTTATCGTTTATATTTTACCGTCGTGGTATGCAATTCGCCGACAGTAATTCATACATATTTCATACTTTGTCAGAACTTTCTGTAGAATTTCTAAATTTCATACATTACTGATAACAAAATGCACTGATAAAACCAGTCGACCTACAAATTAATCTGTTTTGCAATTATCATGAGAAAGGAATTTATTTGTTCCGAAATATCAATCGTATGTAACAAAAAGTTTTGTGCAATGGAAAAAGTGATACGTAATATAATCTAAAATAATGCTTTTAAAAAGAAATTAAACCTACAATTTATAACTTGACCTTTTTACAACATTTTTCTATCTTTTATATTATCGTTTGATGCAACAACAACAAAAATGGTTCGATTGCCTTGTTTAGTTATAGATTTATTTAATAAAATAATACGTAGAATTCAGTTATATGAAATTTGAGTTTAAAATTCGGAACTCTTTGAGAATTTTGTCATTGTGGTTGAAAGTAAATTATGAATTTTGAAAAATGAACATCAAAATTTATTCTCAAAATTCTAAATTATTGCCATGCGTAAAATCTTTCTTCAGTATAGTAACTTCGGAACTATTCCTGGAATGATCGATACATTTGGTTATATGTAATAGAACATTTTTTTATAATTAAAGCCTGACATTATACAAATGGAAGGTGTTACTATTTTTATATGTTTTGTATCCGTATGGTAGAATTACTTTTCTTTTCATGTGAAAAAGTAACTCTTACATTCTGTAGGTGTAAAATCGTTTGCTAATGAATCGTCAGTATTTCTCTGTTTAACATTTTTAACACAGAAATTCTTCTCGATTTTTTTTATCACTTCCATTTTTCTATTATATTTGGGCCTGTATTGTGTAAAAAAATTAATTTTATTTAAAAAAAATTACAAAAATTCTAATGTCTATTGAACTTCGATCAGTTGTGGACATGTTATCTAGACCACACAAAGGCTACCATAATCATATTAGTGTTTCACTTTGTCTGTTCTGTAATCTTCAACAATTCGAAAAGCATTTTATTTGTTTCCAGTGAAGAGATTACAGTATTTGAATTCTGCGGGGTCCAAAGCTCTATTCGAACGATAACCTAAAGTATTCGAGGGCGTGTGTTTCGTTCGATTTCATTTTTATCAGCTGACGATAAGCTATCACTTACAGTGTCGTTCCTTTCCCATTACTAGTTCTGCAGCTTTGGTAGTTCCCCCCTCAAAATCTTGGAAGAATGCTGGCTTCTTGCTCAAGTCGAGGTATGTAATGTGAAAAATTCTGAATATTGGTTTTTGCATTCCATGCTTGAAAATCGCTGTTTGGTTTTTTTTTTACTTTCAATCTTTAAAATGTTAGTGTTACTTGTATCTGAAAAGGGGCGTTCTTTTTAGAATTATCAGACCATTTTTCTCGAAACCCAATCAGAACACCCAAATTTAAGTTCTTAAAAGTTTATTTGTGATATTCTAAAATATTTTTAACGTTGAAAATGTTTCCCCGTTTTAATAACTTTAATTCATTTTGCAAACGATTTTTAATTTTATTGGAACTTGTGGATTGTTTCCACTGAAGTCACGTAGCAAATTAGAATTCGTTTCATTTATTTTTTTAACAGTGGGAGATGAGATTATTTGTTTTAATTATAATAAGCCATTAAGTGAAACGTCTTAATTTTTTTAACCATTCTTTTATTGTGTGAATTTATTCTCCTCGAAGAGTATTTTTGTTTCAAGTGTATTTAAATACGAATATTTTACTCATTAATTCAGGATGGCGACAGAACCGAGAAATCAGGGAAAAGTCGGGGAATTTTATCGATCTGGAAAAATCTAGGAAAAGTCAGGGAAATTCGTAAAAATACCTAAAAATCAAGGAAAATTAATAGTTATTTGTTACTTGAGTTATTATCTATAAATTAGTATCTTATGTCTAGCATTATTTGTAATAATAAATGGAATTTTTTTTTAAAAAAACTTATATTCATTTATAAAAGCGCAAGTTTTTGATTAGAGCAATTAATTTCTTATGATTTGTTAAAGAATAAAGATTTGAAGTAATATTTTGGCAGTTTCTCTTGTTTAAATCTTTACTAAAATATATATTATTAGGTACGTATTCTGGTACTCATGCAAAGAGCGCTGTTATTAAACTGCTTTAAAGTTTTGAGAAAAGATCATAATAGCCTTTACTGTTAATATAATTTAACTTGTGTTGCAAAGAGTAGTTTTAATGTTTCTTAGAATTCTTATGCAGTTTTAGAAGCAAAGTATTTTGTTAAAATTTCCAGTATTTTTTACATATAAGAAATGTAATATACTGTTTTAATAGATTTTTTAGGATGTTCATTCCATTTTTAACAAATTAAATTTCATAAAAATATATTACTTTTTTCATATTTAATAACTTGTAAAGGTGTTTTTAATAATATATATTGTACACATACAGCGATTCTGAGTAGGGAGAAAGCCAGAAAACCAATATAAGTAGTAGTCGTAAAACAGGGAAATTTTTTTCACAGTTTCTGTAGTCACTCTGTAATTGCTTAGTTAATCAAACACGCTTTCTGTGTCTTATCACTTTTATAGTTCAAAATTTAAAAGCAGTCGATAAAATTTGAGTACAATCAACTACAGAAAAAATTTTAGGATCGTCAGTTAACTCACAATTGGAATATTAACTCATAATATTTTTTCCCCTTGGTGAATTGAGGCTAGAACTGACAGCTATAGAATAATAGTAATTCGCTTATATTGAGTATGGGTTTCCTTTTGATACTTAAGTTCCACAACACAAGAGAAGGTATAAATTTCAGAGTTCTCTGGCCATTAAAATCTCGTCCAAAATTAGGTTTTATTTTGTAATTATCGTAAAATTCAAAGCTGCAAGTTGGTAGGTAGGGTTTAATGGCACAGGAACTAAACATAGCTATACTACGTTAAGTTTGCTTTGTGTGGGAGGCCCTAGAAACACTAGATTTGCCATTGGATCTAGTTAAAAGGTGCGCTCTACATGATATGTACCTGAGTTGAACTTTAAATCTAGGCTGCCTAACTCGCTTTCAAAACTTTTAATATCTATAGATATAAGTCAAAATGTTTTGCACCCAAACTTAAAAGAAGTGCTGAGGTACTAGCATTCAACGAAACAATCTAATTCGAGAACAATCTAGGCTACAATTTAACCTTAAAAGGGCGGAGACACAAATTTATTTTTAAAATTAACCCGCTGTTGCAAAGGGCCCTTTGCATATAGCCAAAATGCAAGGTTTTATTGTTCACGAAACTCTGGTTTTGTAAAATACGCTCGCTTTTTACATATTTCAGATTTATATTCGCCATTTTTAGCATTTAATTCTAAATTTGAACATTAGAGTCAGGTACATGTCACATTGGTTAAATATTCTACGGGGCATTTCTCGATGATTAGCACTTAAATTAATTGATTTATTAATGTCCTTTTATGATTACAAATGCCTCAAATTAATGCATGGTGCGAAGGCGGAGTAGTAAATAAATAAATGAAAAAAAACTACCTATTCTCATTTCGAACACTCATGAATTTGCCATAGCACATAAATATCGACTCTTACATAATTTTCAACTCTTGTTTTGGCTGCAAAAGGATGTCATATCTCTTGTCAAAATTAAATCTTTGTTTTAAAATTTAATTGCAAATATTTTTGGGACAGCAGCTGTAAAAAGTTTATCGAAATACTGGATTCCTCATTATGGAGTTTATCTATTCGTTTGTTATGGTTTTCTTTTCAAACTTATTGTACTGTTCTTCAAAAATATTGCGTTCAGTATAAATAAATACTGTTTATATATACATTTGCAATTCTGATACTCATCATGGTTTTTTTATGCATCTTAAAAATATGCCGGAATTTATACACTTTTATTCGATGTTAATGGAACTGTTAAATTTTTGAGAAATTATGATACTGACATCACTTAGTCGGAGAACGAATTGGACCACTCGTATAAAGTAAGTTTTTAATGCAGTTTTGGAAAATCCTTTTAATTGTTATCAAAAACATAATGGTACTACATAGAATTGTAAAATAACGCATTATTTTTATGTATCGATTTCTTTTTGATTTGGAAACAATTTTTATTGAAAAAAAGTGATTATTGCTACGAAATAAAATGTGCAGTCATGCAATGAATGCAAATTAGGTATATTTTACTGTTAAAATAAAAAGATATGAATTATACTTTAATTAATGATCTCTAAACAGTCGCTATTTTATTTAAAAGAAAACAACCCAAGTAATTCGTCCCAAAAAACATTCTTCGTTAAAAGCTCGTACTTCCTGAAAGTTTCGACTCATTCGAATGATAGCACTTATTTTTATTTGTTTCCCTTTCTCACTTCAAATTTTAATTTCTACATTCTTAAATCACATAATTTCATTCTAAATATTTCATTAGGTACCAGTTACGTGAAAAATTCCATCTATAGTAATAAGTTTCGAACTTAAGAATTTTCAGCCATTTTCATATACAATAAGTTTTTCGCAGATGTGAATCAGTGATCTACTTTTACTTTAGTCTAACAAGCTGAGAGATAATCTTTATATTTTACTTAAAAAATGCTTTGATAGAATTTTACTGCTTTGAAACTCGAAGGTAAATGATTGTCATTAATTTTGTTTAGAGATTCGACAGTGAACGCGTAGCTTTGTGATGACGCGATTTGCACTTGAACCGGTATCTCTTTGCTATCTGAATTCTGTGATTATGCAGAATGGGCGTCTTTCATTTTCTTTTTAGCAACTTTTTTAAAAATCGTTTTCGGAACCAAATCATATCGATTTTTTTCTGCATATAATTAATTCTGTATTATTCAAATTATTCTGACTTCTAGAAATTATCGTCTGCATACAAAGAATAATTCTGTTACTGTTTTCTCTGGTTTGACAAGCTGTAGATACTTTATAAAATTGATTGTTCTGCTGAAAATATATTTGTCTGTCGCCTGACTTCTGGAAAGGAATCATTATATGTTTAATAACTGGTTTTTAACTGCACAGTATTTGAGAAAATTATTGAAAAAACGCGTTATGTTTGAACGAATTATAGCTCCTTTAAATAAATTCTAAAAATTAGGAGGAAAAAATTCATTGGAACAAAATCAAAGGCATACTATTAAATTGATTTTTAACATATATTATAACAAATTGATAAAATATTTTGCCAAATATATTTGATGGGTTTTTAATATTGTTTAAATAAATTCCAGTTTCAAAGATCAAACGTGATCATGATCGCAACAAATGCAATTATCGTCGAGAAAAAATTCCCAATTCGTTTATGGCACTGTGAGTTTTTTAGCATATTTAATGTATCATTAGGCAACAGTGTAGCTCGTTCTGCATATCTCTTGATGCGTTTCGTTTTCACATCTCTAGCTTCAAGCCTTTTGCACCAGGTGTAAAATAAATTCTTTATTTTGAAGAAATGAATCCTTTTTCGTGTGTGAAAAAGCAGGTGTTTGTTTCGAGTGGGATAGTGGTAGCGATTTACATTGCTCTAAATTCTGAATTCTTATCATACTCAAATAGGAAAAGCGCGATTTGTAGCATGCCATTTGCTGTTCTAAGCTTCATTTTCAGTTTTAATTCATTTTTTGTCAATAAATTTACAATCTCGCTTTAAAAAAAAATTGTAGTGCAATTTTGAGCGCCGATACAAGGTATTTTTTTGTGTGATGTCTTTTAATTCAGCTTCTTAGTAATGATAGTAGATTTCACACCTTATCCATTTTGCGCCGGTCTAGTTAAAGTAAGGTAGGGGGCCCAAATATCCCTTATGTTCCTAATATCGCTCACCACAGTTTCTTCTTGATTTTAAGTGGCATATGGTGGCCACTACCGGAACTGCAAAGCCTCCCTCTTCAGTAATTGTCCGAGGAAGCCTTTAGAATCTGTTTTTTTTTTTTTTCCCTGTTAATGTTTGCTGATTTTCGTGTTAGATGAATTAATAATCATGTTTCATTACTTTTAGTATAATCAGTAAAGTTCAAGTCGTAATTTTATACCATTTGAGGCAGTGATAGTGACTGTATTTGCCTACATTTTGGTGTAGTTTATTTTCTGGTTTCCTATCAGATTCCAAAGGGGGATTCCGCCATGTTTGACAATGCTCCTAAATTCGTTTTAATTTTAATGTTTTCTTTAGGGGAAAAATGTTAAAAGAATACTTTAACTATATCGTTAAAAGTACAAAAAAAACCTCTCTTGTATTATTTCAATTTTGTTGTGCCTTAATTTCCATGTTTAATAAAGAACGTATGATCCTAACATAAGTTACACTTTATTTCCATCCATTTTAGACAAAGGCGATATTAGGAACATATAGTGAGCGACATTAGGAACATATAGTAGGCGACATTAGGAACATGTAGTGGGCGACATTAGGAACACTTTTTTTAGAAGGAAAAATTCTCTGGTCGCAGAAAAAAGTTTTGTTGTGTGTATTAAACTTATGTGTTAGCGTTGTAATTCGGTATGTTTCTGGATAACAATCCAGATAATGGAGTGGAACAATTTTTGGACAAACTACAAATGAATTAGCCATCTGATTAAAATAATGGCTTACGTGGGCGATATTTGGGCCCTACTTTTTTTCGTGATACGTAGATGGAAAATGCTGCGAAAAATTAGTAATTATAACAGCCCAGATCTCTCGGTAACGCTCTGACGTCACCAACAATAAAACTCGCGCCATAGCACTGCGAGACGTTAAACAGCATTATTTCATTGTTAGAGCACCTAAATTTCAGTCATTTTAAATTTAAGAGAGTAATTATCGTTCTAATTTCAAATTTAATAGCTCTAAAATGGTGAAATAAAATTTGCTGTCGATTGAGATAAAATTTATCTCGCTGTGATCAATAGTTCCAGAGAAATTTTAAATTATATTAATCATATATTTCAAATTTCCGTTTTTTAATAGAAAGTGGTAAATTACGTCAGTGGTATATCATGCGCGTGATAAAGTTTGAACGCCACGATGCATCTCATTATTTATTGCAATCGTGATGATATAATTTGAAAATATTTTTTGGAATCGTTTGACAAGCAGAGAAGTGCTGTGTTTTGAAACTATATTTTCTATCTATCTAGATTATATCTACTAGATTTTGTTTTAGACCAAGAGGTTTTTTGAATATAGAAATATGTAAATAATTTGTAAATAAAAAATATATATTTCCTGTCATAAAACATATGTTCATTTTATATTTTTTAAATCAATGTTAAGCATTTCACTCGCATATACCATATATATCTATTTAAACACGTCAAATTTGACGGGAAATCTCTCGCATGAAGAGGCAATTAATTTGACGGGAAATCTCTCTAATGAAGAGGTAATTTGACGGGAATTCTCTCGAATGAAGAGGCAATTTGCACCCGTCATACCATGACGGCAGGGTAAGGCGTCAAATATTACAAAATAAATTAGCTTGAAAAAAATTACGAGGTATGGATGAGCCATTGGCGATTTTATCTGCATATATAGAGCAAGAGTGTGTGTTCATTATACAAATCTTCAGTTTTTGTCCTGCCTTAATGAAATTTGGCATATGTGCTCTTCAAAACCAGGCGAAGATCACTGTCAACTTCCAAAAACATAAAAGTTAATTAAAATTTCATCTACTTAAAAACTAAGCAAGATGTTGGCGTTTTTCCGCGATACCATCCAAAAATATTATCTCACAGAAACTAAAAGGTTCAAAGGTGCAGTGACGTAACTTTCATTTCTTTCCAATTTTCTCTTAATTTTAATAAATTTTTCAAAATTAATCCTATACACAGATACATATGGACATTAAACACATCACGAACAAGAATAAATACTAAGAACTTTTGTCAGAACATATTAACAGAATTCTACAAGAACACTAAACAAAACAAGTTTAAAAATAGACGATTAACAATTTATAACCGGAACATCTATTGTTTGGTTCAGTCATTTCACTTCAGCGGGAATTCCCCCCCACACACACACACCTGCTCCAATTTCCTCTAATGTGAGAGAGCTTCCCCCTTCCCCCACGTATCTACACCTGTCGCATTTCATCATTTATGGCCCTTCAGTCCAAATGGATATCGAACTAAACTGAATTTTTAAACTTTTGATCGCACCACGCCACGTCGGATTTCCGCATTTATGACCGGTTTTGGCACCATGTGACCAAATTTGCGTGGCGTGGATCGATCGTGAATATGCAGTTTTAGAGTTAAGATTTTCTGCACCTTGCTTTTTCACCAACTCTGGTTGCCATGCCTGTTGTACGAAGACTTGTGAAAAGACCGGACGAAGGAAGAAGCCGTTGCAGACGATGGAAGGAGTGATGGAGAGAGAGAGCTTCGGTACCTCCGTTCCAGAAGTGTGTTTACATGCGTGTCCTCCGATATCTGTAAATGCATTTTCTGGAATGTAAGGTGCCGTTGCCTAGCCGTCCGCACCGGAGCCACTGGTCGATGGCAGTGTGGTTAGCTGGTTGTCGTCTCGCCCCCGCACAACCACTATCCAGATTGCCCCAGACCCTGGCCCCCGAACCGACGCTGGAATCCACCGCCGCCACCACCTGCTGTCTCCTGCCCGACCCCCGGTGAGTAGCAGGCATGGTAGACCAATATTTTCTTGCTTTTTGTCGCATCGTAGAAAGTTTCATGGTTGCATGTTGTCTGTAGATTTATGTAGCTGCACTGGAGTCAGTTGACCGCGGTGGCGTAGTGGTAAGGTATCGGCCGGAAGGTTCCAGGTTCGAAACCCGTTATTACATATTTGTAATAACATGGGTCGATCCAGACGAAAATTGGGACCGTTTTGCGGCCCCTTCACAAAATTCCACTTCATGAAAAAGGCCCCTTCACAAAATTCAAATTCATAATAACAGCCCCTCTTCACAAAACAAATTCACGTAAAATATAGAAATATGACTGCTGAAACTGAAGGTTTTACATGATAAAAAAAATTCACAAAAATATTTTTATTTTTCACAAAGATAATTTTTTTACACAAAAATAATTTTTATTTTTCACAAAAATAATTTTTTCCTCCACAAAAATATTTTCATTTTTCACAAAAATAAATTTTTTTCCCCCACAAAAATATTTTTATTTTTCACAAAAATAATTTTTTTTCACATATAAATATTTTTCCCCGCAAAAATGGGTCCCTAAAAAAACCTGGATCGACCCTTGAATATAAAAAAATACAGAGTGTTCCAAAATTCGACCGAAAAACTTCTAGGGGTGATCGTACACGTCAAGACAGACAGCTTTTCTAATCAAACATGGGGTCGCAAACACAAAGGTCGACCGCTACGGGGTTCTCATTGCCAGAGAATTAAATAATAGATAAGAGAATATAAGATAAAATATGCAACTCCATGTTCACTGGAATACAAATTCACAATAGCGCAACATCACTGTTGCACGAATAACAACATGTGAAACGTCCATACCTTTGACGGCAATTCCTTCGAACGCTTACTTTTTGTTACTTCGAAGGTTGGTTGTTGATATGGTGTCCCTACTTGCCATTGTGTTTGTCATGTTGCGTACGACTTTCAGTGTTGTTATTCGTGCAACAGTGATGTTGCGCTATTGTGAATTTGTATTCCAGTGAACATGAGTTGCATATTTTATAATAGTTACACTTCATAAAATTTAGCAAAATTAATTAATTCCTCCTGAGAAGTAGTTCGAATTTTTCTTCATAGATGGAGTTACTGGCTAGCTTCTAGATCGTTGATTGTTTTTATCTATAGCGTTCTTTTTCTGCTTGGCTTGCTTCTGAAAGAAGGTAAATTTTTTTATCTCTTTCTTCTGATTTTGGATATGGTGGTTTTTTTGGATTTATGTTCTTTATTTGGTGGCCGGACAAGATTCAGACCACAGGAAGGAATAAATTTTGACTTTTTGTCATTCCTTTCCACAAAAAATCTTGTTCTTTTTTGAACTAAAAAATGGCGTGTGGTTTCTGATGAGTGCGCCATTTTAGTTCCTTTCCATTTTGAATAATTTCTAATTCAAGTGTTCTAAGTATTAGAGAATTTTTGGTTTTTTATTTTATAGTTTTTGTTGTATTTTTTAAAAAAAATTCTGTTGAAGCAATTACTTTTTGCTGCGTTTGTGCTCAAAAACGTTTATTGTTTTCATTATTTTTCATTCTTATTATTGTTTTCTTTTAATTTATATTCCTTTTAATTTAAATTTCTATTATTTGCATATTTTATCGTATATTCTCTTATCTTTTATTTAATTCACTGGCAATGAGAACCCCATAGCGGTCGATCTTTGCGTTTGCGACCCTATGTTTGATTGGAAAAGTTGTCTGTCTTGACGTGTACGATCACCCCTAGAAGTTTTTCGGTCGAATTTTGGAACACTTTGTATACAGGGTGTCCACACTTATAGTGGTCCCATAGCTAATTTCTAAACCGTTAGAGATAGACATATAGTTCCAGTTGGAAAAATGCTTTAAATGAAGGGAAGAATTATAATATATGTTTCTTGAGTCACTAAATATACAGTGCACTCCCGATTATCCGGTTTAATCATCGGGAGGGATCGCACGGACAATAGAAAAACACGGATAATCCGAAAACTCCTTTTTATTAAAGAAAAATCAACATCAGTACAGAAATATAAAAATTACTTACATCTGCAGGCTTTATAACATCAAACTAGGAATTTTCCTTTTAACATTTACTGCTTTAAAAAATCTGTTATGCGTCTTTGCTTCTGCTGTTTGTTCATCTCTTGTCGTATATCGAAACATATTTTACGAACCGCAGTAATGTCACCGTAATCAAATCATCTTTGCCCCATATAATCTAACAAAGTTTCCACATATTGTAGAGCGGCAGAAAGAGAAATTGTATTTCCCTCGTTTAGTACATCTTCTGCATCAGTACTAGCTGATTCTCCATTATCAAGTTTTTGAAGGATTTCTAATTTTTGTTTAACATTTAAAACGTTTCGTTTTCGTTTCACATCACTCATTTTTACCAGTAAAAAATCTCACGCTACTAACTGACGATAAACAAGACGCAAAAACTAAAGGAACACGTGCGAAAGTGAAAGAAGACGAAGAAGTTAAAGAATGACGTGTCAGGAAGAAGCGTGTTCGTACGAGAATGAGCTCGAAGGAAGTGGATGATTCATTTCTTGGAAAATTAGGGGTTGAACCGGTAGAGATTGCACGTGGAGGAAGAAAAAAAATCTATTCTTTAGCCTCCGCCGTCACGGCTCACTAGTTTCACGGAATGAATCTCTCGATCGAACATCAACATCGATTTTACATGCATGATAAGTGTGAAAATGTTTCTCTTTAAATTTTTTTGTGAGTCCGGAATGACCACGGGTAATCCGCGCACGGATAATAGAGAGTATACTGTATTTCTGAAAAAGTTACGAATTCTGATTTTTTATACGGCCCCCCGGTCCTATCGGTCATATTTAGTAAAATATTCTTCACACCCTAACATTTTAAACAAAAAAAAGTTCCATTCTTCTGCGACTAAAACTGACAGAGTTATTGAGCCTTGAATATCTCTGACATGGACCACTTTACACCATTTCAATAGCCTCCTCGAAGACGATCCACCAATCAATGCGCAACACTTGCTGGACGATGCCGCTGATTGGTTTAAAATTATGAAATTCAAAACTCCATAACTCGGTCAGTTTTAGTCGCAGAAGAGTGGAACTTTTTTTGTTTAAAATGTTAGGGTGTGAAGAATATTTTACTAAATATGACCGATAGGACCGGAGGGCCGTATAGAAAAACAGAATTCATATCTTTTTCAGAAATATATATAGAGACCCAAAAAAAATATATAATTCTTCCCTTCATTTAAAGCATTTTTCCCAACTAGAACTATATGTCTATCTGTAACTGTTTAGAAATCAGCTGTTAAATGTATTTGTGTGTTTGTCTATTTATGTCGTGCTAGTCCTGTGTGTCATTAATAAACTAAATTAAAAAGAAATATTATTATATTATATGACACTACATTATGTAGGCCTGGTTCACCCTAAATAAGACACACGATGAGTGGGGACACCCTGTATATTTCTAAAGGTAATAAAGAAATAGAGTGTCAACGCTATATTTGTCTTTAACGCACGTTGCCTAGCAACGCAGGAGAAAAAATGTTAGTTTTTAAAATTGAATTCAACGTCAAGAAAATGGAACGTAAGTGATGTTGCAGATAGTTTGATGAAGAGATCTTTCTTTGTGAAAAATTGTAGAATAAACGTGTTGCTTTTTATGAAGAAGACTAGTGATGCTTTATGCAATACAGTACACCGAAGATCCGCCTTGTGTATGTATGTACGTTAACCTCCCGCTGGTGTGGTGCGGAAGTTTAGAGAGGGGTTGCCAGCCCAGGTGTCGCCCTCGTCAACTGACCCCGGTTCAAAGTTACGAGGTCCGGTTCAAAATAGCCCCCTAGTTTCTTCAAAACGTTTATATAACTAAATTAAATCAAAACGTTCCGTTTTGAAGCAACACGAGGGCTATTTTTGGGGACGGATATCATCATTTTGAACCAGGGTCAGATGACGAGGACGACACCTGGGCTGGCACCTCTTCTCCAAACTTCCGCGCCACACCAGCGGGAGGAGGTTTGACCCACTACGTCTTATTTAGGGTGAACCAGGCCTAAATAATGTAGTGTCATAAAAATGCAACCGAGAAATTAGGCAATATTTCTTTTTAATTTAGTTCATTAATGACACACAGGACTAGCACGACATAAATAGACAAATACATTTAACATAAAAGATAAGATAATTATACATAACAATTCTTATTATTCCGAGTCATGGCCACACAAAAATCATATCAGACACTTCATTCTCGGGCACACAGCCACTTCTCTCCGAGGCCACGCTACCGACCGACCGCCAACTGAACTTTTTACGGAACAGTCTTGTGCCGCGCCATCTACCGCAGGCAACAGCAACAATAAAGTCCAATTCCTTACAATAATCAGTTGTTCTTCGGTGGAATCCGGTTTCGAACCTGGAACCTTCCGGCTCCGAGGCCGTTACCTTACTACTAGGCCACTGCGACCCCTCTAAAGGGAACGTTAATAAACCACATGGTCACGTGACGCACGTCATGATGTCACTTGGAATTGACTCCATGTTCCTTGTTAGATTAGCCATATGAATAGAGGTAACTTTTGTTTTATTAAATTAGATAGTAGACCAGGATTTCTTAGATTTTTTTCAAGTCTTAATGACAAAATCTTATGATAGATACCTTTATGGGCAAACCGAACTTCACGCATTTTTCAATGCATGCTCTAAGTTTCACCTCTTTCGGCATGATTTGCTTACTACACTTCACTTCACTTCATTGCCGAGAATCGACGCATTTTAAATAGACTTGCAGTTTAATTCTTTAAAGGGCCATTTTTTTTTCTAGTTGTGGTATAATAAAATAACTTTGGTATTGAGATTTATTTTAGAAAATAAATTCATTCAACTTATTGCAGGGTTTCCCAGCCTTTTTTCCCGCGCGTAACCCTTGGTTGTTCTTTTTGTTTTCGCGTACCCCTACTATCATATCAAGATACCCCCCCCCCCCCCAACCATACATCTGTTCAAAGAAGTTTTTATCAATCATATTCAGGTTAGCTGATATAATATATTAATATATATATAATTATATATATAGTAATATTTTCACATTAAATGCGGAACTATATTTTGTCTATAGCTCGTGTCATTACAATAGCTAAGACTATGAATTGGTAAGCATTTAGTTATATTTTCTCGTTCCTTATCTTGAAATATTTTAGAGATTTACTCCCATTCTATTTATTTTTTCCAACAATTGGCTTTCGCAGAGGGTTGGCGCCTTTAAAATTCGAATTAATGCGACATATCAGTTCCCAAGGCTGATAAGCATTTGATTGTTGGAATTCCAATTTCTGGGTTGTCTTTTTCGTAGTAATAATAATCTAACTAGTATTAATACATTAGTTTGTAATCTATCTTTTTGTATTTCATTGCATGATTATTAATAAGGTAACATTATTTTATTTTTAATTTTAATTATTAGTTTAATAAGTGTTTATATTGAAAATGTTATTAATTTTATGAATTTTGATTGTTTGGAAAATATGTAACTATATATATATATTAAGTAATAATATTAATTAATAAGTAATGATATTAATAATAATTATGATTATATATCTTAATTGATATTATATAATTATAATTAGCTGAAGTTAGCTTAAAAGTGAAATGACTCGACATCTGCAGAATTTATTTTTTATTTCACATTTTATTCCATTTTTGCAGTAGAATTACTTCAACGCCAAAGCGAATGAAACCAGTAGGGGAGACTTGATCCCTTTTTCAGTTTTTGATTTTTATTTTGGAAGAAACAAAATTTTTAAAAAATGTTTTCAGTCGTTATTAAAGGCTCATTTGCCTTTTTTGTTGTAGAATATTTTTTTTTCTTTTTGAAAAACCATTTTTAAAATAAAGATAAATTGTTTTCCAACAATTAGAAAAAGGATCGAGTCTTCCCAATTGCAGGGAGACTTGATCCTTGAAATAGATGCATTGAAATGATTCAAATTAAGTAGTAGAAATCAAATTTATTGTTGACTAACATGTAAAAAAGGGAGAAAAATAGAAAGAAAATTCTACGTTATTGAAAATCACCGTTTCCCATATGAATGAAATTAATGATCAAATAATATTTTCAAAGCTTGAAAAATCAAAAATAAATGTTAAAATCGTTGCAGTTCGAAGAGTTCCATCAAGCATGGCTGGTTTAGGTAGTTTTTTGACAATGTCGTCATTGTCCACAACACTAATGTCAACATTTTCTGGATAAATAAATTGGTTGGAATAAAGTCCTCTTTTTCTTAGAAAATTTATTTCGCGTTCAGATGATGAAATCTTCTTTTCAATTTTTCCTACGGAATGACTAATTTTCTCTTTCCGTGAAACCGTCACCATGTTCTTGCTAACCATCATGTGCAGCCACATATTAACTTTTTACCTTTGTCAACCATCCGAAATCAGGGTAACCATATTCTAACTAATATTGATATTATCTAAATGTGAATTGAAAATCACAATGGCCAGTAGGGGGGGAATAAAATTGCTAACATTAATTTAACTTAACTTTGGAGACACTTGATCCCCAGAATCATGTGTCCCTAATGTGCATGTGTTGGAAAAAGAATTGTTAAATCAGAAGTAAAGAAACTGTATTGGATTTAAATAACATTTAAAAGCAGTAAGGAATGTTAGTATATTATATCAATAAACTTAAGTAATTTAGTTATATTTAGCAATAAATAAGAAACATAAACTACCTACTCCAAAAGAAGTTTGACTGTAAGAAATCAGAGATTCCTTTCTTACAACAAAAATAAAAATGGCGGAATGAAATTCTGTTGATAGGGAATCACTTCATTAGTGTTGCCAGTTTCAGGGACTTCGTTGCATTTTTTCTCTGGTTTTAGACCTAGGGATCAAGTCTCCCCTATTGCAATTATTTCGTTTTAACTGATAATGATGGCTAAAAATTACACTCCGTTATAATCAACTCTTCAAGTGGTGTAGTTATTAAATAGCAAGTATTCACTGGATGGTTAGAAATTGCAATTCCTTATTAAAAAAGTGGTACTAAAAATGTTTTCCAAGATAATCGCAGGAAAAGATCCAGTTAACCCTTTATACGGCCATTTTTTCTAGTTGTGGTATAATAAAAGAACTTTAAGATTGAGAATAATTTAAGAAAAGGAATTCCTTTAGCTTATGGGATGACATTATTTTTTGTTAATTTTATTAATTAATAACTAAATACCAGGTCACACTTCGTTATGGTTTGAGATAAGAAACTGGAACATCCAGGTTTTTGTTTCATTAATAAATATGTCGAGAACTTTACGCTTAAAAATTGCCTTTAAACCCATGAGTTTGGTGGCAAGTATACTTGCCAAAGCCTTAGAAAGGTTTAATATGTAATTGTGTTACTTCTTGGTTCAACTGAAGTTTATCGAAAGATTTTGTTTGAAAGAAACAGATCTAAACTTCCAGTTTTTGTTTCGTATCCGGATATGGGACCATACATAAAGTATTGTGATCGTCAGAAAATTCGACCTCTAAGTGTAGATGAGTCGTACGGGCACAGAAAAGTCGGACGTGCGACGTCGATCGTACGGGCACAAATAAGTCGGACGTCGACCGTACGGGCACAAATAA
>BGPR01012864.1:6697-43460 GCA_013235015.1 Araneus ventricosus | reverse complement strand
TAGAAAATATTGATGAAAATCTGGTAAACGGATGGTTAGGGTGTAGAAGCAGTGTTTCGTTCTTCTCATCTCACAGAATCTCTTATCGAGGGCTTTCTTTTGGTGGGGACACCCGAAATATAACGTTCGATACTGTGGCAACAGCGCTTCATTTCTGCGTGCTCTTTTCATCTCGCGCCTGCGTGAGAACAGTAGTAATATAAAAACTTCTGCGCGTCATCTTTGAAATTCTCTTCTTGACTCATCAGTGCAATGTCCACACCATCTGAGTTTGATTATTTACTTTATTTCAAACCTTTTGTTATGTTTTATTAAAGTTTATTTTGTTTATAATATGCGTTAGTCATTCGGAGTACTGCACAAGGATACATAATTGTTGTGGAAAATGACATCGAATATTTATATGATTCAAGAGTTGACTGCAGTGTAAGATTTAACACAAGCTACAACCACAATACCAGCTACAGACCAATAACAATGATCAATACCAGCTACAATCGGCGAGTCGAAAGCAGGCATTGAAAAAGAATTAGCCAGTTAATATGCATGATGATGTTTGTAATACTTCATTCGGTTTATCAGCAAGGCCAGACACTAACTAATGCAAGTTGCTCTATGTTCAACGGTCGGCCCTGTAGAGAGCTCTGATCTATTTTTGCACCGCGCAATTTAGATAAAGTGTGGCAGCCTGAAAACATTATGATGATAACATTTGCCCTTTCTTCTATTTCCAGTTGGATCGTACTCCGGTGCACTGGGCAGCTTCCAAGGGCCACATTGAAATTCTGAGCTTACTTATTCAGGCAAAGTGCGACATCGAAGTCGTCGACAAGGTAAGCTACACTCTCTCCCTCTCTTGTAGGAAACTGCTTTTTAACCCTCAGACCGCGTATCCCGCGATTTCCATGGGCTGGAAGCAAGCCTATTTTCTGCTGTATCTTTGGCGTAAGGGTGTTGGAAATCGCGACCAAACAAATGCGCGTTTTACACATTTTGTTCTTAGCATTATTGCGCTCAAGGTGTCTTTTCGTACTCAATCGAAGACGCTCTACAATTTTATAATCGACATTTTTGTCGTATCTTGTACCGTTTTCGAGATAGGAACGCTAACTCCGTTGTTTGCCACCAGGTGGCGCTGTAACCGATCTCACCGTGTAACGCATGGTCACTTTACTATTCCTAGACACCAGGTTTGTGGCAATAGTTGTCGCCTTTCTCAAGTTAATGTGGGGTAGAAAGTAGGGATTGCAATCCGGCACCAATTTCAATCCGGTCGGATTGGACACATCAAAACTATTTTGCCTTTTCATTCCAAAATCAACTGTATAAAAGATGATAAAGTGAGTTTATAAAAAAAGAGTTAATTTCTTATGAAATCAACTTTATTTACACTGTTACAATTAATCAACATTTACGTATAAATCAACAATAAAAATTCAGTACAGTGTAACTAGTTAAATTGTAATTGTTATAGTAGTTTTATAATAATTAGATAATGATGGGCGGTTAAGTTCAGTCTCACTTACTAGATTTCACAAATGACATCAATGATAACTTGTAATGTAACTTATATTACGTAAGTAACTTATATTAAATCTAACTAAATCAAGCTTATCAACTGAGATCACAATAATTAGGTATTTTAGACACGCCAAGCAGTCTCGTTCTTATAATTATGACAATCATCATGAATCTGTTTAATCAATGGCACAATTATACAATAACGAATTTAAAACTTCTTCGTATTTTTTAATATACTCACTTTAAATTATTATTTTAAGTAAAACAATTTTAAAAAACTCACTTTGGTTTTGAAAAAATTATCGTAGGAAACAAAAAGTGTTAATTGTGTCATCTGTCAATCGACTTCTTACAGAGCTACAAATGTACCAGCGGCCTAGAAAGCCCTTTCTGCTTCTACACTTGTTGGTTTTATTGTCAACAAATACTCATGAATAGAAGACAAGTATTTTCCTCGAACTCCTTCATTTTCACATGCAGTCATTTCCTTTCTTAATGTTTTCTCATAATCTTTCTCTTTTTTTGGCATTTATGCTCTAGGTTTTCATATCTTGCTGGATTTGCATCTGTAATTCTTTCTGTAATGTCAAATCACTTTTCAATGACGATGAATCTGAGTTCTTTTCTACTATATTATCTACGTTTTCTTCAAAGCTGTCATTTTGAACAACTCTTTCTAAGATATTTTTCATTTCTAGTCTTACAACTTTTATTTTTTCGGCATAGTAAATGTATCATCAGTTCGTCTTGTATCATCATCATATTTTTTTTATTCTGTAAGTATATTAATATTCCTGTTTTCATTTTGAATTGGTTTCAAAAGTGGCATGTTTGTTTTATAACTTTTAGACTAGTACCTGCAATGCAACACAAATAGGTACATACTTACAATTTAAAACGTTATTTCGGTCACTATGTAAGAAAGAAGTTGTATTATAAAGAAAAATCAGAAATATGGATCGTTACTCAATTCATTTCTAAGTCTAATTATCTACTTAAATCATTCTCGTACTCGTAAATGCAACATAAACATAATTCATCTATCAATTGAACAATAAGAATGTCTATATGTGAAGCGGGTGAGTCAGCGTCGAACGACTCGTACACACCACGCATTAAGTACCTATTCTTGCAACAACGCGAGTATTTTTTCAAGAAATCGGTTTCATGTATTTTTTTTAATTTACCGGATCCGGTGATCGGATCCGGCAAACTGGTGCCGGATCCGGTAGGCGTCTAATGATGCCGGATCCGGTTTTCCGGATTGCAATCCCTAGTAGAAAGACTTAAATGGACACCCTGTTTCTCTAATAGTACAATCATTCAGTTCACCAAATATATCGTTGCTGTTATTTCAAAATACCCTAAGTCAAAAGCCACACTCGGCAGAACATAAGAAATTTTGATGTAACAGCTGAAACTACTAACGGCGTATGGCATTTTGTGACAACTTCCACAAACATATACCACATATAACAGTATTAGATTAGATAAAGCTAACTTATACTAGTGTCTTGCAGCAATAAAATATTTTGACAAATCTGACATAGGACATTTTGATGTAACAGTGACGATATATGGGATGTACATCTTAAATATGTGAAAATTTAATATTCATAAATTTGATATGACTTAGAAGTATTAAGCCCATTCTTATAATGTTATCTAACTGAAACTTATCTTCAGAACTTCTTTAGGAACAACTTCCAGAGATTTAAATGTAAAAATTGGCTTATCGTTTACACACAAAACAAATGGTGTGCTTTCAACAATAAAAGGTATTCAATGATTTTTAGAAAAGTAAGAAAATCACTTTTGGCTGTATTGCCTATTATGAATTGCTACATTTTGGAAGTGAAAATAATTTTAACAACGTTTTGCCATACGTATTCATGAAAATAAGAATGTCACAGGTTAATCTAACATTGAGCGTTTTCAGAAACTCAAAAGTAATGTATGTTATCAACGAATAAGCTTTCTAATTGAGTTTTCCTATAATCTGAATCGGTGATGTTAATTTAAAAAGCTCTCTTTGGACTAGCGACATTTCGCTGAGCCTTAATCTTAATATGTAGCTAATGGGAGTAGCAATTAAGTTAACTTAAAGTATTCCTTTAATTTGGATAATTTGGAATATCCATTAACTCGAACGCTAGGTGCCTTTGAAAAACATACTAAGAAAGATATTGAATTCTTAACCTATTTTTCCCCGTTATCTAGAAGCTGGATTTCTAATTATTCCAATCTGATATTTCCAGAGATTTACGCTCATTCTATTTTTGTAAACCTATTCCAATTTCCAGTTATATGAGCTAATGTGACAGTTACTTTTTTTAAAGTTTAGCGATAAGAATTTGTTATGTAATCCGTTCTGCAGTTCGAAAAGTCCACCGGGAAGGTATTGTATGGAAATAATGTTAACTTCTTAGATTAGATAACTTGTACAGTTTGATTTAATTATTGTGATGATAGACTTAATACAGGGTGGTCATAAAATAACTTTCCCTGTTTGAAGGCATCTGCAGCTAAAATTAATGAACGGAATGAAACTAAATTACATAGATAGACTGTGGAAGACATGGGAAGATGAATTCCTCAGAAAAAAGTTTTCAAAGTCGCCGATATGGGAGATTTTAGAGCTACTGACTGCACTATGAAATTTGCAGAACCGAGGTAGATTATGCAAATTTCATAATGCATATGTGATTTCGGAGCAGTTGGAAACGAAAAAAGTCAATAATTACAATGAATGCACAGAAAATGGATTACGTAAAGTTTCATTAATGTTAGATTAATAAAAAAATGCACATGCACAAATGAATGGAAAATGAAAATAATCTTTTATTAATCAACATCAAGGTCATCAGGACCATGTGCAATATTTTCAATGTGCTAACTTTCCCTGTGTGCAAGCTATTGCATCCGGTGTATGACGTTCTCTACTGCTGCGCGTAAACTGTCACCTTGGGTGTTTGTAACAGCCCGTATTATGTTCTCGTTCAAGGAGTATGTTCTCTTTCAAGGAGTATGTTCTCTTTCAAGGAGTATGTTCTCTTTCAAGGATTATGTTCTCTTTCAAGGAGTATGTTCTCTTTCAAGGAGTATGTTCTCTTTCAAGGATTATGTTCTCTTTCAAGGAGTATGTTCTCTTTCAAGGAGTATGTTCTCTTTCAAGGATTATGTTCTCTTTCAAGGAGTATGTTCTCTTTCAAGGAGTATGTTCTCTTTCAAGGAGTATGTTCTCTTTCAAGGATTATGTTCTCTTTCAAGGAGTATGTTTTCTTTCAAGGATTATGCTCTCTTTCAAGGAAATTAGCATGATCTACCTCGATTGTGCAAATTTCATAGTGCGTACGTGACAGTAGCTCTAAATTCTCCCATATCGGCGACTTTGAAAACTTTTTTTCTGAGGAAATCATCTTCCCATGTCTCCCACAGTCTATATATGTAATTTGGTTTCACTCCGTTCATTAGTTTTAGCTGCAGATGCCTCCAAACAGGGAAAGGTATTTTATGTCCATCCTGTACTCTGGAGTTTTGAAGTACAACATAAAGGCAGAAAGGTGTACAACCTTTAATGTTAAATTAGGGATACAGAAACAAGTCTCTTTTGTAACAGAACATTTGATGGGAAACACCTATTGCTTCCGCTTTAGGAGGATCTTTCTCAGTTAATTAAGTAAAAGAGACAGGTATACCAAATAAAATATACAATACAGAATTAACCTGTTAACGTCCAGCGTCCTATTTATAGGACAGTTACAATTCACTTCCCTGGCTAAACAGAATGCATTCCATTGTCACTTTTTTGCTTTGTCTAAAGGTAGGTATTATCTTAACTATGAAGTATCTCGATATGTATTCCCAAACTTCTAAGCAGTTTTCAACAGGCATATACTACCATTTAGCTAGATTTTGAAGTCAAAGTTTCGCCATTTTTAATTTTTTTATTTTACTTTTTATTTAATTTTGAAGAAATACAAGGAATTAGAACGGGTTTTTTATTTTTTTGATATTTTACAATATTTCACAAATATTTTATAGTTATGTAAAAAAATGTTTTTGAAAATTATCTTTTCATCGATTTTTTTACATTTTTCCTGAAAAAAGATAAAAAAATTTCTCGGCATTTAATTTTATTTCGCAGTTAACTTAAGTTTGGTGTTCTAAACTTAATTTGATAGAAATTTGTTCAAATCTATGCTTAAAATTTTTTGGCTTTAATGGGTTATTGGAATAAAACTTTATAACAGCATAGCAACCCATTTGCATGAATAACAACATGTGAAGCATCTATTGCTTTTGATGGCACGTCCTTTGAACACTTACTTTAAGTACTTCAAAGATTTCGTATTGATGCTGCGTCCCACTTGCCATTATCGTATCTGTCATGCTGCCCACGACTTACAGCGTTACTATTCACGCAAGTGTGTGGTTGCACTATTGCAAGATTGCATTCCATTCAATCTGTGTTGTACATTTTATCTGTTGTATTCTTTTACTTAATTAACGGACAAAAAGCCCCCTGTTTCGGACCCCTTTGCGTTTGGTGTTCCCTTTCCACGGAAGTTTTTGATTGCTAATCAATAGAAACTCCATGGGCGGTCGAGGGATAGAACCCTGACCTTATCTTCCAACTCTCACTACGTCTGTGATGAGAAGTTTGATCACTAACGTGGAAAAACAAGAATGGAAACTCAACAGATGGTCGAGGGATAAAACGCTGACCTTATTTTCCAATTTCCACCCCGTGTTTGATCAATAATGAACGAAGACAAAAAGGGAAACTCCGCGGATGGTCGAGGGATAGAACCCTGACCTTCTCTTTCAACTTTCACAATGTGTGTGATGAGTAGTTTGATTACTAATGCGAAAAACAAGAATGGAAACTCCACGGATGGTCGAGGGATACAACGCTGTTACCTCATCTTCCAACTCTAACTACGTGTGTGATGAGTAGTTGATCACTAATGTGAAAAAACAGGAATGGAAACTCAACGGATCGATAGAACGCTGACCTTATCTTCCAATTATCATCTCATATGTGATTAGTAATTTGATTGTTTATGAAGAAAATTTTTTTAATTACTTTAAAAGTGAGGAAAGCCTTTTCCTAAGTCAAAATCCTCTCAGTAAGAGGATTTTTAGTTTTTCTCTACCTCGCAGTTTAAAAGTCTCACAATGGTAGTAGAAGGCAGTTTTCAGTTTCAAATAAAATTTATAGGTGAATTTTTAAATTAATAGATATTATTCTTAAAATTGTAAATAGCTAGCAATCGTCTTGCAAACACCGCGTCCCCTTGGAAGTGTTGGAGTATCCTTTTACAATGAGCACACAGGTCTTAATTTGAAATATTTTAGTTATTATGTCGAGGGATACAACGCTATTACCTCATCTTCCAACTCTAACTAACGATGCTACAGATATACTTTAATGCCTATAGATATGTAGATAATTAGTTGTTGAAAGATGCCAAGATTATAATCCACCACTTATTTAGAATCATAGCTGGAGGGATTGTTCGTCCTGTAGATATTATCGACGGCTGTAGTTGCTGACACCTGCACTTTTCTTTACTGCATGCAGTATTCTTTAAGTATCTCCAGAAAAAGAAGTTCTAAACTCTGCTTTCCAATCCATGACTAGGGGAGCATTTTATTTAAGGCATTATTAATAGATAGGAATAAAGCGAAGAATATCTATCTAGTAAGGGGAAAAATCTTTTGGGTAAACTGTTTTTTTTGTTGGATTTCAGTGGGATCTTTGCGACCCCGCAATAAAGCAGTTAAGATATCCATCCAGTGAATAAGGTGATCTTCTCTCCATTCCTGATTTTTGTAATGAAGCGAGTGTTTAATTGTTGGTATAATTTTCGAACTTTTTTAAAATTTAATTTGAGGTAATGAATTTGAAGTAACGCATTATTAACTTACAAAAAACGGTGTTTTTTTTACTTAAAGGATACAAATTAAACAAAGAGTTGACTCTGAATTGATTTATTAAACTGCTTTGAGGATCAGCATGAAGTAAAAGAAGCATATGATGTCAATTCCTCTATCGTCACAGCCACATGTTATCTAAAATCTAATTCTACGTTACCTCAACATGGTTTTCTGTAATACGGAGTCCTGATTCCCTTTTGAAAATGCAGGGGCCGTGGTGGCCAAGGTCTCAGCTTCGTCGCCGGAGGTTCCACGTTCGAAACCCGATTCCACTGAAAGTCCGCTGTGTGTAGGGGCCTGTTACACTTTAAATCATACGTAAAGGATCAAACGTCCCCCCCCCACTTGTGTAGTGCCGAAGCCTGCAAACGGGTGCTGCCAGCTCAAGTGTAGCCCTCATCATCTGACCGCGGTTCAAAATTACGAGTTCGTCCCAAAATAGCATTCGTGTTGCTCAAAACGGAAACGTTGATATAACTAAGATAAACTAAAAAAAAATACGCTGTGGTTTCTAATGGAAAACAGAACAGAGCACCACTTCATGCCCCTCCTACTATAACCGTTTGGTTATTTAAACAGTGTGGCGGACATAAAGTGGAAAAGAGATTGGCGAATCCAGGGGAGGGTTGCTATCGGGCTGCAACCCCCCCCCCCCCCAGAGCCAAGCCAGAATTCTTGATATTATTTAAAGTCATTAAAATTGTTTTTCTTAATTCCCCTCTTTAAAAAGATAATAAAAACGTTTCAACATTGCTTTCTGGCTTGGGCAGGCTCGAAAATTTTCCTACTTTTGTAGTCATTCCACTTGTACTTGTAGCTTTGACGCGGTCCAAGACATTTTTTGACTAGTTATTTCATTGTAATTTTTATTAAGTTATCGAAAGTATTGTATTGTTCTTTATGATTCTTATTGTCAAGTGAGTAAAGTCTGTAAAGTTAAGAGTTTTGGTTTACTTTAACCTTGAGGTTTGACATTCGTCACGACGATACAAAAGTTTTATGACCTCAGCAACCCCCAGACCCGAATCCTAGATTCGCCACTGGGAAGAGACATCGGAAGATGCTCCTTAACTGTCTAGCAAAGAATGGCGATGGCAGAGAGATGGAAAAGGTTACAAAAATACAAATCTAATATTCTGGGTTAATACACAAAAAACTAAGGGGAGTATCATATAAAACAATATACAAACAAAAATAGTAAAAATGAAAGAAAAATTTGAAAAAATGGGTATGAAATGTACAATATCAACAAATAAGAGAGAAAAAGAAAAACTAATCAAATAAAGAAGTCCACAAAAACGAACTAAAATTCGAATGTTAAAGAACATGTGTGTCTGTTCTGTTGATTGTTCTTTCCTCCATAAAGTGGAAGTTCTTGAAGTGGAGAATAGTTCAGGTGCGTGTGGTTTCTATATAGCGAATCGGCGTGATACAATTCATTCTTATCACGTGAGATTATTCGATTGGCGCAGCATAGCGAAATATAATCTTTCCACCAGAAAAGTAAAATCATCTTCAAAAACAACAGTGTATCACATGTGCATAAATATATGTGCTATAAAAAGCCGTAAAACGAAGCAAACAAATCAAATACATATAAATCAAATGGATTATTGCTAAATTATACCAAAATAAATATCAATTTTGCGAAGAATTATTGCTAGCATTAAAATGCGAAAAGAATTATAAGAATTTATAACTTTAAAAAATGCTTAGAAAATCTTACGATGGCTTCAATAACATTCTAAATATCCTACTTTGTTTTTAAGTAGCTAGAAAGTATATAGATTACATCCGACAACAAATAAGTAGTAATAAAAATAACTCGACAGCTGAATATCTTATGTCCCGAGAAAAAAAAGTGGAAAAACAATCGCGTTTTGTTATATTTTTCTATTTACTTTCTTATATATACAAGGAACATGGTTTATTTTCCATATACAAAGCAGTAATAAAAATGAAGATGGCATGTGATTTATGTTGTAAAATCTGGCATCGGAAGTTGTAAATTAAGCAACAACAAACAAAAAGTGTGAGTTGGAATCGGCTTAAAGATGTACAATAAGCACGAACGTGAAAACAAGAAAAAATACGAAAAGAAGCGAAGTATGAAAAAACACTTTCTCGAATTCACGATAAAGCAAGACACGCGAATAAGAAATATGTAAATTATGTTCTTCGAAGTTCTGTATCTTAGATGTTTCACATGGAATACAGAATGTATTAAAAGTGTAAAATATTCTGAATAATCTTTTTCCTCCACGTCTCTGGAATTCTTGTTTTTGCATTTTATTTATGTTCTTCGCGGGAATGTAGATAGTAGTGCGGTGAAATGGTTTTTCATTTTCATTTATTTTGCGTATGAATCCTTTTGAAATAAGAACATAACTGGTCTTAAAAGTGTTTGATAGTCAATTTTCCCATTTTTAATGGTTTTCCTGTTAATCTTCTATAAGTTACTGACTAAAGTATTCTCTTTAAGAAGAATATTTCAGATATATTAATTATTAGGCTTTCGAAGAAGACTTAATGCATTTTTTAAAATATGACAATCTATTAATTTTCATAAGTATTAAAGTGGTAATGGCATCAATGCTACTGTTATGTCATTTGACATCTGACTGTTGCAACTTCATTGGAAAAAATGTGTGGATATGGTTGAGTTTTGGAAATTTTATAATTTGAAGATGGAAGACTAAACATTTTTTTCCCATATTTTACTGACTTGCTTCCATAAAGGACAGAGGACAGAAGTTGAAGATTTTGAAAAGTTGAGTAAAGTTTATAATGAAAATGAAAGTTATATGTAAGTAGACACCAAATGAAGAATTTTCATCATAAACTTTATGAAGTGGAGAACACGGTCGAAGTTGAGTAAAGTTTACGGTGAAAACGCTCTAACCAAGGGCTTATTGAGCTTTTATCCAATGACAACACCTTTTGTAGTGGAAAAAATTTTCGCGACACACTTCCGCAAGAAAAATTTTGGCTCGACCCCAAGTTTGAAAAACAAATAAGAACTTTGCTAGCTTCGTCCCCTCTAAGATCTCTTGAATGTCCCACACTTACCCACCCGACCCAAACGGGTGTAAGGCCAATATAAAGATGGCGCGGAAAATTTATTCATTAAAATAGATTCTATTATTAAAAATATATATTTATTTACATTTAAAACCTTAAAAATCTTCAGGATTTGAAATTATGTCCATAAGATAAAATTATGAGTCCAAAAATCATTACACCTATATATCAAATTAACACACTGCTATTATATATTTAAACTACATCAGTTAAAAATATTTCCAATTCTAAAAACCAGGCAATATTCACTGTTTCAGAGCATCACAGATGTCGCCACTCCTTTTCTATATATCGCAGTTTATTGCGACAGTCCCATTATTTTTTTATTTACATTTCGGAACCACTCTTTTGCAGTGGCGTACCAACATAAAATGGCGCCCAGGGCAAATACCAAAATTGCGCCCTCTCGCCTCTTTATCGTTGGAAAGGTGATTCTAATATTTTTCTGAAACCTATTTTTTCTAAAAGTTTTTTTTGTAAGAAAGGGCCCTCACTGTTCTTAAAGGTAAACGGAATTAGGTATTTTTTCCGTGCGTCAGTCTCTGCTTATTGAAATTAGGAATGATACTTTGGAGAATACTAGGAAATATTTTTCTGCTAATTATTTGTCACAAATTTCCGAAGTAACTGATACCCAATCAGTATGAATCAGTTACCGCGAGAACCCTACGGGACTAATCTATTTTAAATTATCTTCCCTTATCTCAAACTCCCTAGGAAGCAAATCTTTGAAATGGACATCCCTTTGAAAGTAGCTTCCACTTTCAGTTATAGATGAGGCTTTAGTCATCAAATCTGTAGCATAGTTCTATTTGTAATTTTGTCGCAGCTTCAGCTGGTTTCCGAGTTGTAAAAAGACTTTAGGTTTTCCCACACTTTGTTGAAGCTGTTTTAATCTTTAAGAATCTTTAAAATAAGAGCTTAAAACGAACGAACTTTTCTTTAATGCAACTAATTCATTCCTTAATTTTGCGCCCCTTGGTAATTGCGCCCAGGGTACGTGCTCTGCCTGCCCCACCCTAGTTACGCCTCTGCTCTTTTGTAAAGGAATCTGTGGGTTTTCTACGATGATATGTTTGGGTGTGAAGGGATTCAAAAAGATAGAGATAAAGAAAGATAGCGATAGGGAAAAGATACAAATGTTAAAACAGTCAAAACGGTAGTCCTCAAAGATCCAAGAAGATGGCTAAAAGATCGCGAAACCATTGCCAACTCATTTCACGGAGGAGCGCAAAAGCGATCTGAGAGATATCTCACGACTACAGGAAGGTTAAATAAGTATTTAAATTATACATTCTCGTAATTTTTTGCTTAAGATTTAAAAAAAAATGAAATATGGGAGTTCTTTTCTGCGTAGATACAGTTCACTCCCGATTATCCGGGTTAATCACTGGAAGAGATCCCACGGACAATAGAAAAACCCGGATAATCCGAAAACTCCTTGTTAATAAAGAAAAAATCAACATCAGAACAAAAATATAAAAATTACTTACATTTGCAGGCTTTATAACATCAAACTAGGAATTTTCCTTTTAACATTTACTGCTTTAAAAAATCTTTTATGCATCTTTGCTTCTGCTGTTTGTTCATCTCTTGTCGTATATGGACGCATATTTTACGAACCACAGAAATGTCACCGTAATCAAATCCTCTTTGCCCCATATAATCTAACAAAGATTCCACAGATTGTAGAGCAGCAGAATGAGAAATTGTATTTCCCTCATTTAGTACATCTTCTGCAACAGTACTAGCTGACTCTCCATTATCAAGTTTTTGAAGGATTTCTAATTTTTGTTTAACATTTACAACGTTTTGTTTTCGTTTCACACCACTCATTTTTACCAGTAAAAAATCTGACGCTACTAACTGACGATAAACAAGACGCAAAAACTAAAGGAACACGTGCGAAAGTGAAAGAAAACGAAGAAGTCAAAGAATGACGTGTGAGGAAGAAGCGTGTTCGTAAGAGAATGAACTAGCAGGAAGTGGATGATTCATTTCTCAGAAAATTAGGGGTTGAACCTGTAGAGATTGCACGTGGAGGTAAAAAGAAAAATCTATTCTTTAGCCTCCGCCGTCACGGCTCACTAATTTCAAAGAATGAATCTCTCGATCGAACATCAGCAACGATTTTACATGCATGATAATAGTGAAAATGTTCCTCTTTAAATTTTTTGTGAGTCCGGAATGAGCACGGATAATAGAGAGTATACTGTATTATATTTCGCACAGCTAACATACAATCATATTCAGAAATCACATCAAACCAATTTCTATAAAACTTTTTCTGTGAAGCAGTACATGCTAGTATAAATTGGAAGGGTCTCCATGATATTAAATGCAATTTTTTGCATTAATTAATTAGAATATGGCCGCCTAATTCAGAGATATCAGGATTTTAGTTTCCACTCCCGTATAATGAAATTACTCGAGTCTTATAAAAATTTAATTTATCAATTTCAATGTAAAAAATTAATTTTAAAATAGCGGGAAGGATTTCGTCTCTCCTACTTTCAACCGGGAATCTGCAGACTTTGAAGGATATGCATATTTTATGAGATGGGGGAATAGTATCCCGGATTTTCTTTGGGAAAAATACATTTTCTTTTCGGAAACCCGTGAGTTTTTGGAGGAATTCTTTAATAATCAAATTATCTTTCTAAATTAAAATTCTGGAAATGATTCGCTTTAATGTAATTTGTTCAATAAAGGTAAGTTTAGGGGAGAAATCTTCTGTTCCAGAATTTCGGTGTATTTTTCCTTCCTTTCTATATATTAATTTCTTACGAACAGTTAAAAATGAGAGAGTAGCAGTAATCTCATCAGTAACTCAGTACAAGTCATTCCATTATTTTAAATTTGCATAAATTTGATTCTGTTCTTAAAAGCCTTACACTAATAATATTCATACGTTGTCTGTGCTTTAAAAGGGAAAAAAGTAATTCTCTGTTCTAGCAGCCCTCCATTTTCATTATTATTACAAAAAAAGTACCAGGTGTGAAAAAAAATCAGTGAGTGATGTGGAATACATGGAAGTGCCACAAGTCATGGGATACCTCCTGATATCGGGTGAGATACCTCCTGATATCGTGTGGGACCTAATTTTGCCCGCCGAAGTGCAACGACGTGGCTTTGACTCAACAAGACCTGGGAAGTACAATCGTCGGAACTCACATTTGACATTGAAGATTTGGTCACGAAGATCAGGAAGCTGATATGTGAATTATTTATAAAGTTAGGCGATTATGGGTTTTAAATGCAGAAATTTGCCGAAATATCAAGTGATTTTGGACTTTTTGTTTACTAAGTGCCAAAATCGTTAAAATGAATTGGAAACATTCAAATGTGATTTCAAAGCCCAATGCAATTCAAAGCAATTTTGATTTATTAAAAAGAAAGGTTATCATTCGCCATTTGACATAATAGCAGCAAATTATTTGTGAAGAGTTTTTCATGTCGACAACCGAAGTATTCGTGGTATACTGACACAACCAAAACTTTAACTCAATAATTTTCTTTTTCTGTACGTACAGATTTTTATTTAATCTGTAAATAAATTCACATTAAAAGGTGAAACCTTTTTCAACAATCCGAAGTTATTCAAATTTATCAAAGAACATCCCAATGTTCTCTTACGCCAAAGGCATCGGAAATAGTCTTTACTTCCTGTTGGAAAAGTCTTTCAATGAAGTTATCTAAAATGCAAATTTTACATACTTCTTCATTTACGAGTGAATTTAAACAGAAGATAGTTAACGTTTCGGATATTATATGACACAAATTAAAAGTGATGACACGAAGTTTCTGATCTTTGTGCAGAAGAGAAGAAGTTTCTTAATTAGAAAGCAAACGGAAATTCGTGTAAGAATTCATTAATGCGAATCTGAGTCTTCACCCTCTCTTGAAACTGTAAAATAAGAGCTGTGCAAAATGCATAAATTACTTCGTTCTTGGAGATTCTTTATGAGTTGAAAGGTCCACAGCTTAAATAGTAATATTTTCATCAACAACTGTTGTCTTTTGAAAGGCATGTTGACGTATCCTGAACTTAAGTGGAAGAGTTAGCACTGTTTTGTTGGTAAGTACAGAGCTGAAAGTCGAAATATCTAGCGAACTAGTTGAACAGAATGTTTTATTACACGGATAGCATTAGGCTTTTAAAAGTAAATTAAAAAGAGACCTGCCTTTGACGGTTTCTCGTTGCTTTTAATTAAGTAAACCTGACGTTTCAAGTAGTTTCATATCTTTAATTTGATGTTTACTTTCGTGCTTTTACAATTTAAGTCCATTTCTTAAGATATAATTGCTTGAGATATATTTCATATTATATACAGTGTTCCAACTTAAATAAGGGCCATCCTCCTTTAACTTCAGAACGACGGGAGTTTTAGTCATGAAAGTAGTGTATAGGTGTAGTAAAACGTCTATCCGCTATGCGATGAGACAACTTACGACGCCACCTGGTGGCAAACTTCGGAGTTGTGTTCCTATCTCGAAAACGGTACAAAATAGAGAGAAAATGTCAATTACAAAGTTTTAGAGCGTTATCGATTTATTACAAAAAGACACCTTGTGTATATTAATACCAAGAACAGAACGCTTAAATTGCACATTTTATTGTTAGCGATTTCCGTAACTGTGACGTCATAAAACGGGTTAAAACGAGAAAAAAACATTTAGTTATCACAAAATATACCTTTATTCCTGGTGTTCAAAATACTCTCCGTCATCTACAATACAGATTTCAGCCATTGTTTGAATTTCACTTTGCACACGTTTTAATATATAGGTGGCGCGCTATTACAAGCAACAGTAATACGTCATCGAAAATCATGCAGTGTTGTTGGAAAGGTCCATACACCTACTGTTTGAGTTATTCCCACAGGAAAAGTATAATGGGGTCATTTCCCCCAGCCGAAAAATAACCTTTTTTCCTTTTGTTCATGTCTTGTGATGTCAAAATTTTGGAAAATGCGAACAAACAAATGTGGAATTTAAGCGCTCTGTTCTTCGTTTTAATGTGCACAAGGTGTCTTTTTGTACTAAATCGATCTTTGTAATTGATATCTACAACTAATCTACAACTTTATAATTGATACTTTCCCTCTAATTTGCACCTCTAGTTTCGAGATAGGAACACTAACTCCGAAGTTTGCCACCAGGTGGCGTTGTAAGTTGTCTCATCGCATAGAACATAGACGTTTTACTATACCTAGACACTACTTTCATGACTAAAGCTGCCGTCGTTCTGAAGTTAAAGGGGTGTGGCCTTTATTTAAGTGGGAACCCTGTAGAATGGTTGTGTATCAGTAGTTTGTTCGTAAAACTTGATTACTTTTCACTATTTTCATTAACATTAGTTGCCGGATAAAAAATGTGAGCAGTGTAAATACATTATAAAAATCAGAAAGCTTTTCCCTCTTTTTTCCCTCATTCTAGTACACGTGTATCATTTCTAATATGATGATAAAAATTATCTTTGCTTATATGTTACATGAACAAACGTTCTCAATTGGTGTCTATAAAAATTATATGTACCTGGCATGATATGTATCTAAAATTGATATTTCCACAAATGATCTGACAAGTTATTTTGAAATTTTTTTTGCGTCAATAACTTAATAATATCCAAAAAAAAACTTTTTTGCCATCTCGATATTCAAGACATTATTTGTTCTATGTGGTCAGTTTGATTGGAAAGCTTTTTGAACACGATAATGCTTATAAATTAGACATTCTCTGTAAATTGCGCTTTGCGATCGATTTCTCGTTGTCCGTTATCATCAATTTAACCAGCGGGAGTGGTCTCCCCTAAACGTTCTCGTATACTTCTAACACATGTAGAGAAAAAAAATAAGCTAAAAGGGAGAGAAACGAACAGGAACCCCTAACGTAGTGAAGAAAAAAAAAAGCCAAACGTCGTACCACGATTTCCGAAGGTCATCCAACGCGGAAGTGGAATACGTAGTGATTATCAATAGGGCTGGATGTAAGAAAAAGAAAACAAAATTTGCAATTTGAACGCCTTTTTTCTAACCGATTGACACAAAAATTGGACACAAATCTACCATTAAGGTAAGAAGGCCACATACCAAATTTCATTTATGAAAGTAATTCTTTAAAGAAGTTATTGCGTTCAAAAGTATGCTATTATACAGACAGACAGTCAACCTTTTGACGGATTTCATCCAAAATTTGATACAAACCTGAAATCCTGATGATAAAAATTTGTACCAAATTTTATCCACCTAGCAATTTAAGTTTGTGAGTTATCGCGTTCACATTAACACGGACATACAGACAGGCAGACTTACCATGGACGGATTTTGTCCAAAATTTGCTTGAAACCTACAAATTATATATAAATATCACATACCAAATTTCATCCCCGTAGCTCTAATAGTTTTCGAGTTATCGTGTTCACAGACAAACATAAATCCAAAATTGTGTTTTTCTGACTAAAACGTGGAGATTCGTCAAAATCTGGAGTTCGAATTTTTTGACGGTTACAATACTTTCTCTTTGTATACTTCGTATACGAGAAAGTCAAAAGTTAAATTTTTACATTGTGTTTGGGCAATGAATCAGCACGTGGAAATGCGTTCCAATTAAAGTTTTCTCTTAATTTGTGGATAACAAAACATCAAGACGATTTCCGAAACCAGGAAGCATCAAACGCTTATAAATAGTCTAATTCGACTGTTTGAATTTCTATACTATTTCACAAGACGCAATACATTGATTATTTGGGATTAGCGCTTTAATTTGTTCTCTTGGAGCATTGCGACCATTCATTAAACATGAAATGCACTCTGTCTGAATTTCAGAATCCATTTATGCACTTTTCCTTCACTTACAGCATTGTCTCTGTAAAACAGTACTTATATTTTTCGAGGCTTGAAAAGCATTCTTGCCTTTACGATGAAAAGAAAGCATCAAATACCGAAAATGCACTTTTTCGTTCTCTGTGTTTGAACTGACACCAACCAAACGCAACTAAACCAATTTTGATGGTGAGTAAACACAAATACTGGCCAAAGCACCATCATTCAGAAAATATCTAATTTCAAAGGTTGATAACAACAATTTAGCGTCCCTACAATTGTCAACACAAGCTATGGGAAACTGGTGGAAACTACCAGTACTTGTAAATAATGACATATCTTCATGAAAAAGAAGGCCGCTGTTTAATTTAAAATCTTATTTTTCTACGAAATAGTTACCGGCCAATCTTTCAAATATACAGGGTGCCCGCGAAAGTCCGTTGTCACCCCAATAATTTCTGAACGGCAAGAGCTATAGTCATAAAAGGGGGTCTAAGTATAGTAAAGTTGCCATGCGCTACGCAAGGAAACCGTTTACAGCGCCACCTGGCGGCAAATTTTGTAGTTAGCGTTCTTATCTCAAAAACGGTACGATATACAGGAAAAAAGTCAATTACAAAGATGTTCAGCATCATCGATTTAGTAAGAGAAGACACCTTCCATACAGTAATGGTAAAAATAAAAGGCGTTAAATGCATATTTGTTTGGTTCGCAACTCCCAAAATTGTAAAGCGACATAACGCGGAAGAAAAGAGAAAACGTCACACTCCAGAGCATCCCTTATCATGGCACAGTGTTAGCGTGCGTGATTACAATACGAGAGGACTCCAGTCAAGTGTCCAACAGGACATTCGGGACACATTCCAGCATCAGGTACGGTGGTTGCATAGAATGGTCTCCACGTTCACCTGACCTCAGTGGCGTAACTAGGGTGGGGCGCGTGCCCTGGGCGCAGTTTCCAGGGGGCGCAAAATCAAGGAATCAATTGGTTGTATTTAAAAGAAAAGTAGGTTTTTTGAAGCTCTTTTTCCCAAGATTCTTAAAAATTGAAATGGTTTCAACAAAGTGTGGGAAAATCTTAACGACACAGTCATTTTTACAACCCGGAAACCTCAAAGTGCGACAAAATAACAAATAATATTATGTTTCAGAGATTTGCCGACCCAAACTTCCATCAATGAAATTCAAAACTCGTTTAAAAGGAAGGTCCTTTTCAATTTGAGTCTCGGTGGGGTGGTAATAAGGGAAGATGGTTTTATCTCAGCAGGGTTTGTATGGTTTCACACGTTATGCCTGATTCATACTGACTGATATCAGTTTCTTCGGAAATGGGTGATAAATTTTTCAAAAGTGTCATTCCTATTTTCAATCAGCAAAGAGTGAAAAATGGAAAATATTCCTCCATATTTTTCGCACAGTTTAAGAATACTCTATCAACTTTAAAAGACGTAAGCTCGCTATCTTTACATTGTTCTTAGTACTGAATATTTGCATAATTTGTATGAGGAAAATGCGATTGTGTTTATTTAAATTTTATTTCGCAAAACCTAGATGCTGTTGTTCTGCTGAAAGCAAACAAACAAAAAATATTGAGAAAGAGAAAAGACCGCATCAAGTTTTACAATTCCTGGTAAAAATTATCAGTCCGTATTGACGTTTAAATCATGATAAATGAAAGCAGTTCGTTTAATAATTAATGAGAACAAATACGTAAAGAAAAGAAATTCAATTCCTGCCTTAATGTGAAGCGTTTTGTTTCCTCGCTGAGTTACGCTATTGTCACCAATTAATTTTACTGTTAAAAAACACAATAAAATTTGCCTTGACTATCAAATCATTAAACTACCAATAGTAAACATAAAATAATTTTTTAAATATATAAATATGGCAGTCATTTTTTGATTGTAATCCTTATGTTAAGTACATGTACAAACATTTAAGTATTAAAGTATTGTATTTATAAACACTTTTGCTTCAATAAAAGCCAGAAAGGTTAATTTATAACATTTCGGATACTCTAAAGCCTTTAAAATTTTGCAGAAATAATGTATCGTTTTGTATGCACCTAAATAATGTCTACTAAAATAAGAAGGAAGTGCGATTTTACATGTCATAGTTAAATTAATAACATTGTAATTTTAATTCATATTTGAATCAGCATTTTTTTCCCACTGAAATAGTTTAACCCCTAATTTCATACAATGAATTTTAATTTTGTCATAAGATGCTAAATGAAACATTATTAAACCTAACTAGTTGTAAATTTTGATTAATATATTTAATGATATGGATGAAATTATATGATGAATTATGTTATGAATATTGTTAACTTTATTAGTCTCTAAGGCCTTTGTATGATTTTATCTGTGTTAGCAAAAAATTTACTTCAATGTTTAGAGTTTTTATATACTGTCTATGGGCAAACAAGTAATGTATATATTTTTTTCATTTTTATTCGCATATGTGTTGGTTTTTTTTTTCAATTGATTAAGAGATTTTTACACATTTTATATTATTTTTCAAATACGAGATAAATGGAATGCACCTTTTATTTATATTTTTCTAATATATCGAAAATTTCTTACAAAAAAACTTTGATTTTCTGATTTTAGCCATATTTAAAGGATTAAAGTTAGAATGCACCATGTCTTCTGTGAAAATTTAGCGAAATTTCGTTAAAAAATTTGTAAATCCTAACATCTTAAAAATGTTTTATACGTTAATTTTTACGTTTATTTGCTCTCTTACTTGTTGCACTCTCCGGCATAATGTTTCCGAAAAGAAAATGAGGAAAACATTTCAAAAGGAAAAAAGGGGGGCGCAGTTTCGGTATTTGCCTTGAGCGCCATTTTATGTAGATACGCCACTGCCTGACCTGAACCCATTGGACTTTTTTCTGTGGGGATACATCAAATAGCGAGTGTATACAACCCCTCCACCAACATTGCAGGAACTCCGAAACCGTATTACGGATGCTTGTGCCAGCGTGTCACCTGCCATGTTGTACAATGTGCAGCGGGAAGTGCAGTCCCGTGTCCAGACGTGTATTGTTGCTAAAGGCCACCATTTTGAGCATGACAGATAGACGAGCCTCATTTCCGGCAAATGCAGTTTCGTTCAACGCGATCAAACAAATGTGCGTTTTGTGCCTTTCATTTGTACCATTTTTGTGCGTAAGATGTTTTTTGTAATAAATCGATGATGCTGAACAATTTTGTAATTGACCTTTTTCCGTATTTCGTACCGTTTTTGAAATAAGAACGCTAACTCCGAATTTTGCAACTTTATGGCAACTTTAATCATGGCAACTTTACTATACCCAGACCCCACTTTTACGACTATAGCTCTTGCCGTTCAGAAATGATTGGGGTGACAACGGACTTTAGCGGGCACCCTGTATGCAAAATGCAAGAACTAATTAAACGAATGAAAATGAACAAAATTCATCTTCTCTGTTGGTGGTTTTTCCAGTCCCTGGTTTCTGGATGATTTAATGTACAAAAAAGGTCTATGACAAGAGAGGGAGAGAGAGCGAAAACAAAAATAAAAATTCAGAGCCCTCAACAGTTTCTACAAGGGGAAAAAAGCATAATCACTAGTAGAGACGTTGCTTAAGTGTAGCAGCTTTCCTTCGAACAAAAGTCGCGATGGAAAAACAAACCTACTATTTTCCAACCTTAATCCAACTTAATACTCAGCAGTTGGATACGGTTCCAGAGTCCAATTGATGCAATTGCCGCGAATCAATAGCGGACTCTTCACCCGAGGGACTCGAGTCATGAATAAAACAGCGCTGCTAGGAAAACAGTGGGTTATCCCAGATTACTTACGACGAGATTGTTTGCTTGCTTCTGTTCCCGGGAGTGGAACAGAAATTCGGGGGACTTTTTTCGCTTTCTGCTTTTTTCGTAAGAAATGGATTAAAGACAGTGGATTCCCCAAAAGGATCTTTGCAAGGTATTTGAGTATTAACGTTAATGCTATTTCCATGCATTTCTCATATGTTTATTGAGTTGGAAAAAACTTCGATTTGATTAAAACGACACGAAGTTAAATGCTTTGAATGAGTTTTGAAAATAAAATCTTACTAGAATAAAACTTGTAGTATTGAAATAATCCAATTTTGTTTAAATTATTATTTACATGACTACAGGGTTTTTAAAACACGATTTTATTAATATTTCAAAAAGCAATTTTTTTATTTTAATTATTTTCTACTTTTTAATTTTTAACTTATAATTTATTAATAAACATATGAAGGCAGTTCAAAAAGTAAGATAAAAAGCCTTCTGAGAGAAAACTTCTATTCACAAATTCAAGGAGATGCACTCCGTAGTAAAGCACAGGTACATACAGGGTTCCCATTTATATCCGTTATACCTCCCTTAACTTCTAAACGGTGACAGCTTAGGCCATAAAATTGGTGTCTAGGTATAGAAAAGTGACACAGTGAGATCAGTTACAGCGCCACCTGGCGGAAAACAACGGAGTTAGCGATCCTATATCGAAAACAGTACAAGATACAGGAAAAAAGTCAATAACAAAATTGTAGAGCGTCTTCGATTTAGTACGAAAAGACATCATGAGCGCAATAATGCTAAGAACAAAAAGTGTAAAACACACATTTGTTTGGTGGCGATTTTCCAACAATAAACGTTGAGCCGATGGCGTAGTCGTTATAAAGTCGAAAATAAAAATATCTGCTGATAACTAATTGTTTTCTTTTCTTTCAAACACTTTTCTGGCGTAAGAGTGTTGGAAATCGCGACCAAACAAATGCGCGTTTTACACGTTTTGTTCTTAGCATTATTGTGCGCAAGGTGTCTTTTCGTACTAAATCGAGAGTTCTCTACAACTTTCTATTTGACTTTTTCTCGTATCTTTCACCGTTTAAGAGGTAGGACCGCTAATTCCAAAATTTGACGATGGATTGCGTTGTAAGTTGTCTCATCGAGTAGCGCATAGCCTTTTTACTATACCTAGACACCAACTTTATGGCCTAAGCTGTCACCGTTTAGAAGTTAAGGGGGTGTAACGGATATAAGTGGCGTATAACTTCTCCACATAGTCACCATGGTTGTCGAAGCATTTGTTTCATTGGTATACCAACTTATATAAGCCAGCACAGGAGAAATTAGCTTCAAGGTAATGGAGGTACGCCAATATGGCTAGCTGAACTCCGGCGTATGTACTGAAATGTCGACCTTCTAGGTGTTTCTTCCTGAAAGATGAAAATCATGTAGTGCAAGGCGATGTTCAAGCTAGGGAGGATGTTCCAGTACCTCTAATCGGTGGCGAGCGTGCCTGGCCTCATTGATCTTTGCTCGTCTCGCAAATCTGTTTTCCCTTTACCAAAACCACACAGGGTTTCGTGACATTACACTCACTCCTACACTTGCCGATGAATTTCATTTGGGGACGTTTATTTAAAGGAAAAAACCTCATTACACTTCTGACTTCATTCGTCGACCATGTTTCCGTCAACGCCTCTATCTTCTGACCGTGACTTCGTCGCGCTACCGCATAACTAATTCCTTCTACCGGCTGCGTTAGAATGCTGTGATTCTCTCAGCTGTCTAGCCCTTTCAGTCGGAATTAAGAAATAATGAAGAGAGATTTTTTTGGTTTTGTGTAGTACTGTGTGCTACTGCAAAGGGCATCTGATAAATAAAATTTCAAGCCCGTAGGTTAAAATTTAAAAAGTTATCCTATGTCCGGCATCCGGGCAATACCGTTGCAATTTATTTTTTTATCTTAAGTGTTGCAACCTATTTTTGTCTCAAGTGTGTTTTTAGAATCATAGTGTGCTTTAATGTTTTTGTGATTATGTGTTTTCAGCACTCTGTAAATGGAGTTTTCTCTGTAGTGTGCTTTTCTTTAAATAAATAAATACCGGATATTTCAGTTGGAAAAAAGAACAACAGTCACACAAATTTAATTGTTAAATAGTTGCGAAAACATAATAAAATGTTGCACAAGCGTTTTAAATGGTGAAAAAAAGGATTAAATACAAGAAATTACACGAAAAACAGAATTCATTATAGAACTCACCTTTGCGAAAAACAAATATTGTCTGGAGTTGTTTACGAAAAACTAAATAAATGAAATTATTTCATCCACGGAACGAAAAATTATTCCAAAGATTATAATAAAAGAAAGTCAAGAATCAAAAGCATGTAATTTCATCAATTATTGAATTAATAGGAGCAGTTCAAAGTTGATGTCCGGTATACCGGACACCAGGTCTGAAGGGGCTAGACATGGAATTTAATTCACAAACTCACTACCAGGTGGTGCCCCTGTGTGGAAACCAAATTTAATTAGATCAATAAATTAACTGATATTTCGATTATGAAAATCCTAAAATAATGTATTGTCATTGTCAAAAGCACAAAATTTTAGAACTACACCACATCGAGAAATGAGAAAAAACCGATTACGAAATTCCGTCTTTACAAACGTGGAACAATTCAAGTGAGACAAAAGCGCGTCAGAGTACCTTTTTTCTAAATATCTGGAACCGAAAAACGTAGGAATTCGTAAAAAGATAGTAAGCATGATCACCAGATAAATCTAAACCTCAATACCCTTTTCTTAAAAATGTATAAAAGTATGTTTGAAGTTTAATTATCCTGTTCGAAGTTTACCTATCTTTTGAGAAGAATTTCTCGTGTTTATTTTCCAAAAGTTTAACTTTTGTTGCTTATCTTGAAGAAGTAATTTATTTCTTACGTTCACAGATATCGTTAGTTAACGACGAGTTGAAGTTAACTGCAAGAGGAAAATATTTCAAAAGAATCCTTTCTTTTCATGTTTTGTTAACAATAGGTAACTTACCTGCACCTATTGATCGAACTTTTTTTAACAAACTTTCGTACGTTTCAGCAGAAGTTCTTAAAACCGTGATATTTAATATGACTTCAAAATGTTCTTGAAAATAACAGAGCATGACGTTTTTCGAGATTGAGATTATTAAAGAGTAAAAAATATTTAAAAGATATTCGAACTTCTCGTCCTAATCATTGTAGCATGGTAAGATTTAGACTTGATTCGTTTGCATTTATATAAATTTTAAAAATTTACTCTTCATTATATTGCAGCGATAAAGTGCACACAAAGTATTTAATATCGTTTGCGACGCGCGTGTGTTTACATGCAGTAACTGAAACAATGAAGAGTATTGTTGTAAAATATACTTAAAATATTTTGAAAAATTTATTAAAATTTACAGAACAATTGTTCGCAAATGAAACTGATATCACTGAAAAGCTAATGCTTTGGATTTTAAAACTATGTTAATTTTTAACGTAGGACTACGTTCCTCCCATTGGGGTCTCAGGAAGGAATTTGATTCACACGCCAAAACGCCGCAAAACTTGGTATGAGAGATCCTATATATCCCGGTAACTACATATGTTAAAAACATAACTAATGTCTTATTTTAGAGATAAAGGGTAACAACAGAAGTCTTACTTAAACTTAAAAACTTACGAGAAACAAAAGAGTCACGCGAGTAAAGTAGTCCTACGCCTTTAACATCAACAGCTGTTTGAAAAGACAGCAGGTCTTTTTTGGCAGTAATATTGTTCTAAGTTAATGAAGAAAAACTTAAACGTTTCCAATAATTTTCTATTAAAAACCTAATTAAAATTTTAGAAAAACCCTTTCTTAGTGAGCACCTTCCAACCAAGAAGTAACGTGGAGCCGAATTCGGTCGTTTTAAGTCGAACGGTCTGCCCTGTAGAGCATTCTGAATGATTTTTGAATCATGCAAGTCGCATGTCTCATCACGCAATTTAGTTCAACAATCTGCCCTATAGAGCGTTCTGAATGATTTTTGCATCATGCAAGTCGTATGTCTCATCACGCAATTTAGTCCAACGATCTGCCCTGTAGAGCGTTCTGAATGATTTTTCAATCATGCAAGTCGTATGTCTCATCACGCAATTTAGTCCAACGGTCTGCCCTGTAGAGCGTTCTGAATGATTTTTGCATCATGCAAGTCGTATGTCTCATCACGCAATTTAGTCCAGCGATCTGCCCTGTAGAGTTTTCTGAATGATTTTGCATCATGTAAGTCGCATGTCTCATCACGCAATTTACAGATAGTATCTAGTCTATAAACATTATCGAGTAAAAAAAAAGACTAGGAAGATATATGTGTACTTATGTTATTGCCTCAAAGATTTAACTAAAGAATTGATAGCGGCTGAAGAAATGAGGGCCAAATTTTATAAAGAAAAATTTAATTTACTTTTCCCATGATACGAATTTTACAATTTAATTAATCTGACAGTACAGTAAAGCTTCGATTAACCGTCACCATCCGGACCAGGGCTGTAACGGATAGTCGAATAGACGAATAACAGAAAACTCTTAATAAATTTGTACAATAGCGTGATTTCACTGCGGGCTTGGGACGAAAAGGAAAATAAAATCCTTTAAAAGTGAATAAAACATGCATATTGTATTTAATTTTACAAAACAATCGATATAAACTTCAATATAAGAGTAGTAATGCACAGAAATGTACAGTAGACGTAATTTAGACAATGTCAGATAACAGAAACTGGCGATTAAACGAGTGTCAGTTAATCGACATTTTACTCGATTTGACTCGAAATCTTTGTTTCTTACGACGTTCACTATAAACTGACATCTATAAATTCCGTTGAACGTTAGAACTTAGTGGCCTTTCATGAAAATCACCAACAGAAAAAGCTATTGTGATATTTGCAACGAATAATATATATATATATATTTGTAGAATTATTAAAATATTTAAAGAAAAAAAATTTAGATAAGAAATCGTTCGGTCATAAAATAATTAATTCCAAAATATGGTTTGGCTGTAAAAGAAATTAATTTAAAAAATCGTTTGGCATTAATTCTTTTCTAAAGGTTATAAAAATAGAGTGGCATTGATATATTTGTATTTTGCTAACGTTGCCTAGCAACGAAGAAGAATAATTATGATTGAACATGGAATTCAATGTCAGTGAGTGATGTAGCGTTTGTGATGTAAGTGTATGTGTTTGTTTTACATGTTTGTGCTGTGGAAGACATCCAATAAACATATTATTTTTAATAAAGAAGGCTCCACGATTATTCATGCTATGCTGAAATGCATCACAATATGCACATTGTTGGATTTGTCGTTTCTTCGCATCCCTCACTTTCATCGTTCTATTATATCAATATGCAATGATCTTGCCATGAAGCCAAGGACTGTTTTTTAAACTTGCTGAAATGTTCTCTTCTCGAGTTTCAAATATACTTCCACAATACAGCGCGTTTTGAGTTCGGCTTCGTCGCGTTGTATCGAGAATGCATTTTGAAAAATTCTCTTTCCTTTGACAGAACTCGCCGAAAATTTGATTCAGACACGCAATTGTGGTGTAAGGACTACTTACTTAATTGCCCTCTTCTCACTCATTCAACTTTTAAGCTATCCATATAAGCGGATAGCTCAAGACAGAAAGTCCTCCTTGAAATTTTAGACGGACTTCGTTTAAAGTTAGATACTTACCTATGATTTTGTCGTAAAGACAGCATAACGAATCTGATCTATGTAGTTTGCTCCATGTTTGAGTTATCGTTCACTCAGACAGTTTGACATAATTTCAAAGATGTTATTTTTGGGCTCATGGAGGTTTAAAACGTGTAGATGCATAAAAATCTCAATATTGAGTTTTTTTATTATTTCAATACTTTTCTTGGGTATATTTCGTATTCGAGAAAATAGAAAAGGATCAACATTGAGCAGTTATATTTTGGAATCCAGTGTTTCGAATCTGATTATGTTAAAATTGCATTGCCATTTCGTCCTCTTTCTTTATAAAGTGAAACTTTTTTCATTCGATATTCCAAAATCAGAGGAAAAAATACACGAAAAAAAATTCCTCACGCATCCTTGCACCGTCACGTTTATTTCTTTTCTTGTACAAAAGAAATTTTGTAAGTATTTATGTATTTGATTAGTGGAAGTATTGATTTTTTAATTACATTTCTTCACCTTGTACATTACATAACATATATTTGTTCTGACCGTATACATATCATCATTTATAGCTCTCCGAGAGGCCAATTATTTATATCGAGTAACTTAAAGCCTTCAGAAATGAAGTTTTATTGTAGAAAGACCATCGTTTTTGATATATAATCCAATTTTTGTACCCTCTTGACAATATTACCCATGGAGTTTTAAGAAAATATACAAATAAAGTAGAATTATTTGCTTCTGAGCTAAGCATGAAATACGGACAAAGGCAGTGTGGCTGGTTGAAACGATAGTATTTCCTTTTCTTGGTTTTTGTATGGTTAGCTAATGTGCCTTAACTTTCCCCCTTGAAACTTCCTTCCACTGTATCTTGAGTACTTGCTTCTGTAATCCTGGTTTTCTTGTCAGCGCACGAGGAAGTCCTTTTTCAGAAAAATGATAAATTCACCCAACGAATTGTGCGATTTCTTACTTCTTTTTAGCGTCCAAGCACTGGTTCTTTACTCCGATGTTTCTTTCGTTTATTAAATTTATTTTTCAATGGTTTACTTCTGTATTAGAAACAGCTATACAGGGTGTTGCCGAATTCAACCGACAAATTCAGAGGGGTGATAGTAGGCATCAAGAGGATAAAAAATCACCACAGAACATAGGGTCCCAAACGACGTTTAGTCGGTGAAAATCGCAAAAATACAGGGTGTCCGAGAATTATTGGAAACTGTTAAAAATTAATTTAAAAAACTAATAATGTTTCAACTACGAATTTTTTTAAATGAAAGCGCATTTTAAAAGTTTTTTTCATATAGTAAACACGCCAGTGGGTCGGTTTGGTGATCCAGGGGGTCGTAAATTACTTAAAACGAAAAATTAGTTTAGAGCCATTATCTGCAAAAATATTAAAACTGGAAGAAAAATAAAGGCATGAAATTGTAGGTAATTTTACACTCTTTAATTTGTTATAAACATGTAGTGTAAAAACTGAAGAGTTTTTGAGATATTGAAGAAAACTAAACAGGTCACCAGAACACACGGATTGGCTTCTGCTGATCGGTAGCATACCGATGTTGCAGAGGGTGTTGCCGAATTCGTCTATTTTTGCGATTTTCACCGAATAAACGTCGTTTGGGACCCTATGTTCGATGGTAATTTTCATCCTCTTGATGCCTACTATCACCCCTATGAATTTGTCGGTCGAATTCGGCAACACCCTGTACATTTAAAATAATATGGTAAAACATTCAGACAGTTCGCCAGCCCCAACCAACTCGACGAATTTCGACCATTTTTATTTCATATGACGTCTATATATGGCATAACAGGTCGAAAGCCCCTCCCCCTTTTCGAACGAAATCAAAAAAGCATATAAAGAATGTATGGTGGAGAAATGTTTTTTCGATTTCGTTCGAAAATGGGAGATGGGGGGGCAGGCGACCCTTGATGACATATCTTGACGTCATAAGCTTTCATATGAAATAAAAAAATTATCGAAATCCGTCGAGTGGTTGGGGCTGGCGAATTGTCTGAAAGTTTTACCATGTAATTTTAAATATGTAGATCCCAACAGTTCCATCAAAATGGCGTGTCAAAAATATTGTAAAATACCTATTGTAGGTGATGGAAACTATTTATATAGGGCGATTTCATTTTGTATTTATGGATATGAAGCCTTTCGTGCCGAAATTCGTGAGAAAGTTATACAAATATTACAACTAGATGAGATTTATTGAAAGATTTTATAATTTTAATGGAATCTGTTGTCTACAAAGAATACGCAATCTAATATGGTTTTATGGTCTGTTCCACTGATCTTCATGCAGTATTAAGATTGAAAAAAGTAGTGGCTCAGAGCCTCGAAGCAGCGAGATGGCAGGGGCAGTGCTGAACAAAGTGGGTGCTGGCCCAGAACCAGCCCAGAGGGCGGCGAGAGCGGATAGTTGCAATAAAAACACAAACCTTTGATAGAATACCTGTATTATAGTATAAATGTTAGCTGAGAAGTCCGTATATAAAAAAAGCAATACCAGAACCACAGGTGGTTTTTCAGGCTAGTTGCAGAAAAACAAACGTTCTAAAGAATTCCTGGCCTAACCGATTACAGTTTAGCACGAACTTCGAAAAAAAAGCACGCGATGCCGGTACGGCCAGCAGAAAGTAAAACATAATCGATTGCTTCCGGTTCTTTGAATGCAGGAAAAATATTGAATTGCATTTTGAAAATAAATTACGAGAGTTTACGGGGCCTTAGTGAAAGAACTGAATAAACAGAATACATTCGACGTCGAACGTTTAAACATATTTACTAAAGTTCATGGGGTCTACTTTCAGTATTTCCCTTCTTCCTGGATGTAAAATACTTTCCAGTATCCAGTCTTTCTGGAAGTAAAATACTGAAGAACGGAATACTGATGTATTTCCGGAAGTTTTAAAACTTATAAGAAAACAATTAACATTTGTCAAAACAAAATAATGTTTATAAAACATATTATCTGTGTTCTGTTACAATAATATACAGGGTGTCCACACAGCGCTTTAAATAAATCTCATCAGAGTTTGCTCTATAATCATGTAAGACCAAGTTCTATTTTAATAAGTATCACTATTTCTCAAAATAAAAACAAATAATTTTCGATGAATTTTTGGTGTTCCTCTGAATCTAAAACATGCTTCTGATTGAGCATATAATGCAAATAAATATGAATTGCACTTAGCTTACAATATATAGCAGCTAGCATGGAAAAAAGGAATCATGCGTGCGACCCACTTCCAATAAATAGTAACCATTCTAGACGCCACAGCGTTCAGCACAAATATAGTCTTTTATAAGCGATACCATATAAAAATATGCATCCACAGTGCTGTAGTTACAAATAAAAGATATACTAAACAAAAATTAAAATTAAATAAAAAGAAAGAAAAGTATAGATAATAAACAGCAGATTTAAACATAAACTATGACAATACATCTTTAAGCGTACAAACGCAACAGCCTCAAGTGATTGCATCAACAGAAGTTTAAAACGATAATATTTAAAACACATAAAAATTAATTTAGAAAGTAAAAAATGTTCAGAAAGGAAGAAATGAATGAGGAATCGAATGGCGAACTTTATCGAAGACCACTCGCCATAAAGATTCCAAATTAGACAAGATTTTTCTGTCAAGGGTAAGATTATAAATCAAAAGTATACCCTTTGTGGCCTGAATCCTGTCCAATATCAATATGAGAAGCATTCTGAAAGATCAAAATGCAAAATCCTTAATGGATAATCAAAAGATACTAGAGAGTGTGTTAAACCTAACACTCTCTGCCGAAATTTTAGATGTAAACCACGCGACGCCAAATACACAAGAAGCAACAAAGAATTAGAAGCTAGCACCTAGCTCCATCTATGAAGAAAAATTCTAACTAATTAATCAGAATAAAAAAACTAATATTTGAACAGTTATAACAAATAAATTAGAAAAAACCATTAATATATTAATTAGAAATATTTTTATACTCCTTTTAAAAAACTATTAATATTAATGAAAGAATTTGGGAATCCGTGCTGTAGTTAGCCCTTTTTCGCTTAATGTTTATTATGTCTAGGGAAGGGAGCGCTTCCCCTAGCCAATTTTCCCCTTCAGCTGCATTCCGATCTCCAAGGGAAACTCATCGACAAATTTTTTTTACAAATTCATCCACTTTGGGACAGATTATCTCGGAAACTATTAAAGCTAAAGCAAAAATAATTATTATTTTTCAATTATTATTATTATTTCAATAATTATTATCTTATTTTTCAAAAATAATTATTATTCTAATGAAAAGCATGTATCCGCCTCTTAGTTTCTTCCTAAGCAGAGGATTTTATGGTTCTGCAAACTTTGAGATTGATTATTTCGGCACCTATTAAGGCTAGAACAAAAATAAAACCATTTATTTATAAGGAACTTTACGCTCTTTAATTGCTTGTACAACATGTGATTTGAAAATTCAATAACTTTCGAGATATTCTTGAAGAACTAAAAAGGTATTCAACAGGAGACCCTCAGGAACACCTGTACCTATTTTCAAAACTATATGATTTAATGTTTTTTTTTTCCACCTCCGTTTCGAGCCTTCGGTGACTGGCCTTAAATAATAAACAATCTTAAGCATTTAAAAACGTATTTTGATATAAAATTTACAAAGTTAATTGCATGGAGAGTGCGATTGCAGCTAATATTGAAAATTGTATTCCGAAATATTAAAATAAATTTAGTATCTGATATTGAAACTTGCATCTTGCATAGCTGTTGTTTCTTGTATTAAACACAAAGACATTCATTTTCGAAATGTTTCTACACATATAAAACTTATTGTATTACAATGCAACGTGCATAATGTTTCTTGTAAATTTCTACTTTAAATTCTTGATCCGCACTTTCTTTTAACCTCTGAATGTTTTCTAATTTCCCTACACAAACAAAACAAAGCGAAAACTAATATTCCCCCTCTTCATAACTCTTCCATCCCCCATTCCCCCTCGTCTTGTTTTCCTCATTAAAACTGCATATTTTATCTCACACGCGTTCATTCTCCGAGATTCCCTTAGAATATTTTCCAAAAATGAGAAACCGCGCCATTTTCATTTCTTTCAGGAACGTGAATTTCAAGAACACTGCGTTCAAAAAGAGAACTTTTCTCTCTTTTTATCTTGCTTATTGAGTGGAAAAGGGTTGGTATTTATACAGGATGCAGAGGAGTATCTGGCACGGCCCTTTTATGCATTCTGGTTAGCAGAATAATAGAGGATAGGGGATATTTTGTTTGACTGAAAGAGCCTCTTAAGTAATTGGTACTCCAAGTCTGGATGGCGTGTGTATCTGGATGTACGAGGGCGAAGTCTGGCGAAACTGCATTTGCTTAAAACGAATAAAAAACTACTTGTCAATTAATCGAATTGCAAAACTTTCTTTCAGAATTAAGGGTAGTAATATTAGAAATTAAGCTTGGTTTTTACTGACAAATTTTGAATATCTGAAAAGATGTAAAAATAATAAATAAAAAATTAAGGTATAAGCTTTTATTCTTGCGAAAAAATGAACGCAAAAGTTGAAACTAATTTTTCTGATTACAATAAAATGCACGGTTCGAATAAAAGCGTGGGCGCCTTACATAGCACCTTATATTTTGTGTATATTTTCTTAAACAAATGGAATATTCCTAGAAGGTAAAGGCGCCCACTCTTTTATTCGAACCATGCATTTTATTGTAATCAGAAAAATATTTTCAACTTTACACGAATACACACGACATGTTAGGCGTAGTAAACCAAGTTCAATTATTTAATTCTCCAATATTAAACACATATTAAAATTATTATATACATATGTATAATTACAATTTTAAAACGATTTAATGGCATTAACTTTCTGAAGTATAAATCCGTAATATATTACGTGATAACTTACAATTATTATCAACAATGTAATTGATAAAAAAGAGAATCAATCTACACATCTTTCTCTTTTTGCATGAGTGCGAAACGTTTGGCGCACACGAGTAAAAAAAAATCTGGTTGTTGACGAATTCAAATGGAAAGTAAACCCAAGGCACGTAGAAACACGAGCTATTACGTCATTCATCGGTGCAGCCCCGGCTGTATAGCGTATTTTCTGTTAGCTTTGTAGTGTTGTTATAATCCTACGTAACAGGAGGTTACCACCTTCCAAACTTTATCTCCCAAATATAGGGCTAAAATTTTAATATCATTTTGTTTATATAAAATAGGTATAGGTTGCAAATTTTTTTTTTTGCATAATATTGTATTGTCACCGGAAACCCACCACTGTGCTAAATTTCAAAGCTGTAGCTCGATTGGAAGTGGGTAACAAATCAATCTCAAGATTTGAGGACACGACAGTCAAATTGAATAAAAGCTTATAAAAATGAAACAAATTTAACAGTGAGTGTCTTTGAAAATTGGTAAAGTAAAGCACCTTTCTTCTTCTTTCAACGGAATGACGTAAAACGATGTATAAATGAAAAAGCTTATAATCGAAATTTTAATAAACAGCTTTGATTGTTACAAATATAATGCTATTAATTCAAATCCATTTAAAAGTAATAATTTTTAATACATTTTAAGATAGTACTAGTATATTTCTACATAATATACATAAAATTTTACATCTACATAAACATTTTAAAATTAAACATTTATAATAAAAGTGCGAAAAATCGTACTTGTATTGCATATCTTGAGTTCTCAGTATACATTTGTTATTTTATGCGATTTATGTGAATGTAGATAATTATAAAATCTTAATCTTAATTTTTGAAATTCTTTAATTAAAATAACAGGAACAGAGAAATAATGACTCGGGTATTAAATTTGCGAATTTTAGAAAGGAATAAAACGACGTATGTCGAAGCATTGCGTCGATTAAACAAAGTATTTTATCCTTATAATGGTTACGAGTGAATCGGGACTGTGATGAAACGATGTATAAATGTAAACCAGCGATTCTCAATCTGTGGGGGACTCTTCCCTAGGGGCGTGATAACACTGAATGGGGATGCGAGCATATCAAAAAGAAAATATTATTAAAAAAATAGATTATTTTACTGAAAGGAAAATAAAACAAAATACATTCTGACAAATAAAATATAAAATACACATTTACACTGATATAATACACTTATAAATAGGATTGTATCAGTACTGCGCAATGTATTTAATAATTAACTTATCAATACTAAAACAAAAACAAGTTTAGTAATTATTAGAGATTCCTCTCGACCGACTTCTCGCGAGAATGTCCGATATGATGGACGTAAGACAGAGCAATAGAGACTAAGAGATAGCAATTTTGGTTTTGTCAATGCAGTTGATCAGTATTACAAGATGTCAATAAATTGACTTATTCTATGTAATTTGTGAGGGCTTTTTTTATTGCCAACGCCAACCCTGCTTATCCCAAAGTGTAAAGCATGTGACGAGTCGGCGGGAAGAAAAATTTCAACGCAAATATTAAATTAATACAATACAATATAATACAAAAAATTAGGTAATACAATGAAAAACAATATAAGTAATATAATACAATAAAATTAATTCAATACAAAATACAAATGTGAATAATTTGTAAAGCATGTCACGAGTCGGCGGGAAGGAAAATTCCTACACATATAATAAATTAATACAACACAATATAATACAAAAAATTAGGTAATACAATACAAAACAATATAAGTAAGTTAGCGTCAAAATACCAAAAAAACATTGTTATTGTGTGAGAGGAGGGTTTTTTTAGAATTCGGACAGTGCCAGCTGTCATTGTGGGTTTTGAAGAGGGAAGGGGAATTTCCCTTATCTTTGAAAGAGGAACTCGGAGGTTCCCGTATTTTGAAGTGCCTCCATACCAATGGTCTTAGGAATCAGAGGGTTAATCCATTCTTGGTCGGCATCGAACTTCGTACTTTCGGATTCTTCTGTACCCGTACGGTCGGAGTCTCATGTCATGCGTCGAAGAGAAAGATTGCATCATTGGAAGTGAATTCGTCGCTACTTATGCGTCTCGTTATATTCCGTGATTTTGACAATGCAAGCAATGAAATAATCGGCAACAAATGATTTCAATGTGGTTTTTACGCTCTGATGGGCAAGAAGGATTTTAACCCTCTGAAACCCACAGTGCTATGAAATCTAGTACCTTTAAATCCCAGACTGGCCGACGTCAGAGATGAAAGAAGGTAAACATTTCCGTCCCCCATCTGATTAGCAAGCAGTCATTTGCATCGTGGGGGATTCTTTTATCGTCATGTTTCTAACATCCAAACCCAAGTTGACTATATAGGGGTCGTATACAATTTGTGATAACTAACAGGCCTTATAGCAAGAATTTTTAACAATAAGTAAGCAGAGAGCTTAAAGTAAATTGAGCATCTGCCCTCGAACACTTATTGGAGACATCAATCAAGTGTGACAGTGGGAGAGGAAACAACCATTGTTAAGAAGATAAGATTGCTCCCCACCGTTTACCGACCCTTTTCAAAAAGGGGAAAGAAATAAGCTTACGACATTTTGCCGCTGGGCCGTTGTCTGGCAGTTTGCGTGACGGGCCGTGTTAGCCATTTTGGCAGTCAGAGGGTTAAAGCTGTTTTCATGGTAAGGTTGTAAAAACATTTTGTTACATATCATTAATAATTCTTGTCATGCAGATATTTCTCTTCAATACCTGAAGGAATAGATTTGAAAAATACACTATCAGAGAGTATTTGTTTTAATTTAAAACTTGAGTGCATAGCATGGTAAAACTGGAGATCAGTGATATCGCATATATGACAACCAGCAGGTCAAGCAAAAGCTGCTTACTGACAAAAATATTTTACATTTTCGAATTCAGGATAGAACATATATTAATTTTCAACAATAAAACAATCCTCTTTTTGGGTCGGAAATTCTAAAAACATTCCGACCAAGAAGGGGTTGGAGATTGCGATGAAGAGCAGAACTTAGGGTTTGGTTTCTTTCTTTTTTTTTTTTTTTGAACGTGAGATCTGCTGTTCATGGAACTGATTTGACTTGCTTTACTATAGCTAGAGATTACTACTTGACTTTCTTCTTCCTTACAACTTGAGCCTTCTTCGTTCCAGCTTAATAAGACTGTAAAAATATATAAGCATGCATCGTGTATAAGTTGTCTGTGTTGTAATGGGTTGGAATAGGTTCAGTTTTGTACAACAAATTACGTACTTAGGTGAAGCTTTCGATATCGAAGCAGAAATGCACAAATGGCAGTTAATTCCCGATTGCACAATTTCTTCCTATTATGATATCTGAAATGATACATGAAAATACCGACAAAGTATTTTCTGTTTATTTTTCAAGTTGCAACATTATAATACTCTTTTTATTTAGCCACCCTTTAAAGGTCCATATTTTTCTAGTAGTGGTACAATAAAATAACTTTGGGATTGAGATAAATTTAAGAAATGAAATTCATTTAGCTTATTGGATGGCATTAATTTTTAGTTAATTAATTTAATTGATTAATAATTAATTGTCAAGTCAAGACACTTCGTTATGGTTTCCGATCAGGAACAGGAACATCTAGTATTTCATCGCAAAATTTGATAAGAACTTACACCAGCTTTAAAAATTGCATTTAAAAATCCATGAATTTGGTGGCAAGTATGCTTGCCATGGCTATGGTTAATTTAGTGCTATATTTGAAAAAAAATTGTTTAAAGAAAGACATCTGATAAGATTATATCGTTGCGTTACCTGGAAACGGATATGAGAAAAAATTGATTTCAAGACTTATAACATTTATATGTAATGAATAGTAAATAATATGGAGTCTTTAAAGTAATTTATTTTATTAATATTTAAAATATTTCATTTATTTATTTTTTATTATTTAA
>BGPR01012863.1:0-43461 GCA_013235015.1 Araneus ventricosus | reverse complement strand
GGTGCATTCTAACTTTAATCCTTTAAATATGGATGAAATAAGAAAATCAAAGTTTTTTGTAAAAGACTTTTAATATATTAGAAAAATATAAATAAAAGGTGCATTCCATTTATCTCGTATTTGAAAAATAATATAAAATGTGTACAAATCTCTTACTCAATCGAAAAATAACCCACACACATACGAATAAAATTGAAAAAATTATATACATTACTTTTTTACCCATAGACAGTATATAAAAACATTGAAGTAAATCTTTTGATGAGACAGATAAAATCATACAAATGCCTTAGAGACAAATATACTTAATAATATTCATAATATTATTCATCACGTAATTTCATACAAATCTTTAAATATATTAATCAAAATTTACAACTAATAAAGTTTAATAATGTTTTATCTAGAACCATTGGGCAAAGTTAAAATTCATTGCATGGAATTAGGGGATACGCTATTGCAGGGAAAAAAAATTCTGATTCAAACATGAATTAAAATTATAACATTATTAATTTATCTGTTACATGTAAAATTCCACTTCCTTATTATTTTAGTAGACTTTATTTATGTGCTTAAGAAAACGATACATTATCTCTGAAAAATTTTAAAAGCTTTTGTGTATCTAAAATGTTATAAATTACCTTTCTGGCTTTTATTGAAGCAAAAGTGTTTATAATTACAATACTTTAGTACTAAAATGTTTGTACCTGTACTAAACATAAGATTACAAAAAAGGACTGTCCTATTTACATATTTAAATAATTATTTTAGGTTGAGTATTGGTAATATAATGATTTCATAGTTAGCGCAAATTTTAATGCGTAACTCAGCGAGGAAAGAAAACGCTTCACATACTCTTCTTATGTATTTGTTCTCGTTAATTATTAAAGAAATCGCTTTCGTTTATCTTTATTTCAACATCAATACGGACTGATAATTTTTACCAGCAATTGCAAAACTTTATGCGGTCTTTTCTTTCTCGCAGTATTTTTTTTTGTTTATGTTTGGCAACTGAATCTAGGTTTTGCGAAATAAAATTGAAAATGAACACTATGGCATTTTCTTATATAAATTATGGAAATATTTAGTAATAAAAACAATGTAAAGATAGCGAACTTACGTCTTTTAAAGTTGCTGGAGTGCTGTAACACTACGCAAAAAAATGGAGGTATATTTTTCGTTCTTTACCCCTTGCTGTATGCTGATTTAAAATAGGAATGACACTTTTTCTAACCGTTCACTAATTTCCGAAGAAACTGATATCGAGTCAGTATGAATCAGGAATACCGTGAGAAACCATCAGAAACCTTGCGGTGATAACTGATTCCCTTACCCCGGTGATGATGTTCCCTTACCTCCCACTCACCGAGACACAAACGAGCTTTTAATTTCATGATGAGGGTTTGGGTCAGAAAATATCTGAAACATAATATTATTTGTTATTCTGTCGCAGCTTGAGGTTTCCGGGTTGTAAAAATGAGTGTATCTTTAAGATTTTCCCATACTTTGTTGAAACCATTTCAATTTTTAAGAATCTTGGGAATAAGAGCTACAAAAACCAACTTTTCGTTTAAATACAACCAATTAATTCCTTAATTTTGCGCCCCCTGGCAATTGCGTCCAGGGCACGTGCTCTACCTGCTCCACCCTAATTACGCCACTGACTAATTGTGCTTCCTTCAGAGTCGGAGATTTCTCAATACAAGAGATTATTATACTTTTTTCTCTTGCATTCAGCTTCCGTGGAAAGAAACTCTCTCTTTTGCCCTTGGTTAAAACTGCTTTTCAAGGTTATATTTTATTATATTTTCATACTCAGATTACTGTTTCAAAATACGATTTATAGAAGGTTTGTTCTGCATTTGCATCAGGTCGTTGAATTCTCAATATGGGAAAGATGACAAATATAAAAAAAATAATGCTAATAAAATAAGGGCTTTTGAGGTAATTACAGGGGCTGTCCCAAGTCTGAAAGACCGTCCTTGGGAATACTAATACACTGCTCTGCACTTGCAGATTTTTCTTCTGAAAACGTGTGTTATTAAATGATTGAAATTTCCTCAGTTCGACAAATTTTGTGGAAGAAATGCATTTATCAACTTTTATTCTAGTGGCATTTTCCAGAGGTATTAAGTCTAAGATAATCTAAGCGATAGACTCTCTTTACTCAACCGACGTAATATTGACCACATGTAGCCGCTTTTTAAATTAATAAATCTAATACATTAGTTGCAATTTAATGGAATCGTATTTACTGCTACCAGTTGCTTAATTACTGAAATCAAGTAGCCCCGATTTTCTGAATTAAACTTATTGCTACTCCAGAGGTGATTGTGATCCGGATATAGCCGGAATTCCGAATGTTTTACTTTACAAGTTCGGAATAAGGGGATTTGGGAAAATTTCTGAAATCTTACTTGTTTGCGTGATATTACGACAGAACCTGGAGCATCCATAAACATTAATAGCCTAGAGTCCAAATTGTGATTTTTTTATATTCGCATTAAAAACCAGCGGGAGTAGTCTCTCCTAAACTTTCTCGTATACTTCCCAAAAGTGCAATGACCGTCCAGGAGTTTCCTTCAGCGCGCCCAGGTCACGAGTATCGCCAAGCGCTCGCCCAGACGCAAAATGACCTTGCGTCATAGTAAGAAAATTGCATATGCAATTTGAACGCCAGTTTTTAACCTATTGAAATAAAAATTGGATAAAAATCTACAATTAAGGTTAGAAGGCCACATACCAAATTTCATTTATCTAAGTCATTGTGTTCAAAAGTATGCGTTTATACAGACCGAAAGACAGTCAACCTTTTGACGGATTTGGCCCCAAATTTGATACGGACCTACATTCCTGATGATAAAACTGTGTATCAAATTTTATCCATCTAGCTATTTAAGTTTTTGAGTTATAGTGTTCACAAGAACGCGGGCAGACAGACAGATTTCCCGTAGACGAATTTTGTCTAAAATTTGATCGAAACCTACAAATCATGTGTGAAGATCACATATTGAATTTCATTCCTGTAGCTCTAACAGTTTTCGAGTTATCGTGTTCACAGACAGACATAATTCCAAAATTGTGTTTTTCGGACTCGGGGAGGTCTAAAACGAGGAAATTCATCAAAGTCATGAGTTCGAATTTTTTGATGATTACAATACTTTCTCTTTGAGAAATATAAATACTGGAAAGTAAAACTCGTATACGAGAAAGAAAAATGCTTGTGAAGATTTTGATTCAGAAAATTCCTCTGAAGACCCTACCTGTAAAGATTTTAGGGATAATCTATTGAATAGTTGGACAAGGCAGGTTTTACCATTAGGTGATTCTAGACGACTGCCTAAGGCACCACAATGATCGGGCGCTTGCCCATCAATGGCAATACTGCGACGTCTCCCCTACCTGTTTCCCACGACAGAGAAGACCACACAGCGAAGTCCCCGGAGCAACGCAAGAGGAACGAAGTGGGTAATAAACCTGCCAGGCCTTACGCAAGCCTAGAGGGGCCCAGAGAGTGCGGTACCATCTGAGTAGGCCACCCGCGTGTAGCTGACAAAGAACTCCGGTCAAGAGTTGACCGCTTCCAATCGTAACCATGGAGGAAGGCACACGACTGCGGTTGGGTGATTTGTCCAGCTGGAGGACGAATCATCGAGAAATAATTCATCAGCCACTCCCCTGGCCTCTGAAGGTAAGGTGTTTAAGAAGGGAGGAAAAGTGGAGAGAGATGAAATGTAAACACGCGGAGAGCTAACTCCGTTGTATTGATTTCGAGATCCGCAAACTTAGACGAAACGGGCATATTTTTCACCCCGTGTTAGTCAAACCGTTGGCTGAACCCCTTGGCCCTTTGGTGGACTGTTGCATTCTATCGAGCGTCCCTTAAAACCTAGAAGTCATATACCGACCCTCGGTATCTTTCCTATTCATCCTGAGTATTAATTAGTCAAACCTGGCTAAAAGCATTCCTGTGTTGGATTGCTGCATTCTATCGAACGTTCTTATTACCTCGATGTCATATACCGATCCACGGTGTTTTCCATAACTCGCCCTGAGTTACTATAGACTGCTGAACTCCCAAAGTCCCATGAACTTTACGATAAATTTGCATCTCCGAGTATACTCACCGTTAGTAACTTCGACGAAGTCAAGTTACGCTTGTTATTGACTCTCGCGATCTATATCCGGGACTTGTTTATCTTCTTTCTTGAAATTGTATATACTACATGTATATAACATTGTAAAATAGCAATTTATTCAAGATTCTTATTAAATTTTAAAATGCTGGAATTCTGTGACTTCTTTAAGTCTGTTGATCTTTGATCTGACCCCAGTAACACTGGACCACGGCATTACAGCATTTTATATGGTGGCAGCAATTGTATCCTACCCGGTGAGATACTCGATAAGCCGTTATTGTTTGTGAAAAGGACCAGGAGAGCCCTGCTAGAAAGCCTGCGTGCCACTACTGTTTTGAAGAGGACGAGGAGAGCCGACTACTGTGTGAAAAGTTTTGAGAACTTTCAAGTGTGTTGTGGAGGCAAAGCCTCGAAGATTTTGTGCGCGTGGAGGCAACCAGTGCCTCGGAATCCAAAAAAGAATGATCAGTGCAGCATCCCTTCTCCGGGCCCATATCAACCTTCACCACGGTAAGCTTGTTCATTCTTTTTCTCTGCTTTCAAAGGCAATATTCACTTGTGTAGAAATGCGTAGAGTAACCATTTCTTAATATTAAAGATTAGTGTGGAAATTCTAATTTTTCTGTAAGCTAACTTGATTAATGGTTAATTGCTTAATATTAACATTAATGGTATTGTTTAAAGTTGAATGTGTTTTTCTGAAGTAGGAAAATTTTAAGAATTCTATCCTCTAGAATAGTTTTTTAAAAATTCCTTTCGGGAATCAGTGTAGTGTTTTGTTTTAAAATCCAAGTTCATAAGGCTAAGCGCATTTGTCTTGATTTATGTTCTTGCGTAAAATATCAATTCTTGAAAGATAAAGTAGTTATTCTTGTTAAGGAATTTAACATTTAGGCGAAATTTATTCCGTAAATGTTGGTAGACTGTTTTCTCATTGGAATCAATAGAACATTTGTTTGTTTAAAATTTCAGAAAAGTTGTGCTATATTTTGTGTGTTGATATTGCATAAGACCGTAAATACAGCCCCGGACCTGCCAAAGCACACGGGTTTTTCACTGAATGACAGTCGTTGCAATAGAAACGAGTACTGAGGTTGGGTCCTAATGGCCAACACAGCCTCACGGCCCAACCCCTCCCGTAGGAGGCACGTACTATCACTGGAGGAGGGCTGCCGCCCCCCCCATTTATGTACCCCTAGGCGGGCGAGTTCCTTCATATACAAACCTGAGCAACTCATCCACACTCAGTGGTGCCCACTTCTATAGGGGAGGATATTGCATAAGATAGAAATTTTAGGTATTTGTTGTATGCATAATTTTAATGAAAGGGTTTAGAAGTATTGATAGTTATTTTGTGTATATTTGTTTTTGCAATTGTGAGTATAGGTAGAATTCTCGTAGGCGTTGTGTATCTCGCGTATTTATTGAAAATGGCTTTCTTAGCAAAATGTAAGAAAATAGATTTGGCTAGGTTCACGGAGGAGCTGGGAATCGAAATCACCCCTGATGACAGAGTGATAGATATTTGTAGGAAAATTAAGACTTCCCCAGATTATGAAGAAGAATTCGCAAAGGGTCAATTAGAAATTATCACCCATGAACGCGAAGCCGAAACAGCTAGAGTAGAACGCGAATCAGAAATAGCTAGGATAGAAAGCGAAGCAGAAATAGTTAGGATAGAACGCGAAAGCGAAGCAGAAATAACTAGGATGGAATGCGAAGCCAAAAGGGGGTATGAATTGGAAAAATTAAAAGTTACTAGTGCGGCGGAAACGGCTAGTTTAGGTTCTACGCGAAGTGAGGGGAGCAGAAGTCGACAAGAAATTAAAAACTTAATGCAAAAATTCGATGCGCAATGACTGGCATCTCCTTATATTTAACTTTGTTTGAACGACAGGCTAGGGCGGCAGGAATCGAGGAAGAGGAATGGGTGCCGCAACTCATTTCCCTTTTGCCGTTAGCATTAGCCCAAATAATCATTAGGGAACCAGAAGAGAAAATGCGAGATTACGTTAATGTAAAAGAAGTTTTGTTATATCGGTTTAAAATGAAACCAGAAACCTTTCGTTTAAAATTTACAAAATATCAGAGAAAGTCAGGTGCTTTGTGGAAAGAATTAGTATTTGAACTCAGAAATTATTTTGAGGGCTGGATTGATGGCTTAGAGGTGAAGGATTTTAAGAGCTTAAAGTGTTTAATGATTGTTTATGAGTTAAAACGCCGAGTGTCAAATGATATTAAAGATAATTTCCTGGACGAATGGGGAGATTTAGTCGATCCTTTAGAGTTGGCCGGAAAATTAGATCAATATGAATCAGTTAGGAGTAGCCGTAAAACAAATCATGTTAGGGTGCCAGCGCGGAAGCCGTTAGAAAGGGTTAGACCAAGTACGCCAAAAAGGGATAATACCTCAAAATTTGCCGAAAAATCAGAATATGAGTTTGGGAAGAGTTCCATGCCAAAAGGTAATTGACGGAGCGAAAAATTTGAACGGAGAACAGTACCCGCTTGTTATATCTGTCACTTGACGCAGCACTTAAGACCAAATTGCCCGCAATTAAAAAAGGATAAACCAGGGGAATTTGTAAATCGAGTAAGAACAACAGAACATGCCGAAGCTTTATTCGCCCCATATCTTATCAAAGCTCTGGTCAACACCGTTGAAATGTCAATCTTAAGAGACACAGGCGCGTCCATTGATATTGTTAGTCGGAATCACGTAAGATCAGCTGACTTTACGGGAGAAACTGTCTGGGTGAAGCAGGTTTTGGATTTGAATTTTACGTGTTTGCCGCTGGTAAAGGTAGAACTACAAAGTTCTGATTTTGGACACATTATTACCAAAGCCGCCGTGATAGATTCAAAACTAGACAGCGGTTGGTATTTACTCAGCAATAAAACACACAATTTAAGGCTGTCTTCGCAAAAAGATAAAGCGAAGGGCTCCACCGAATCCACAGTATGGGGTAGAAATAATTTGCTGAAGATTACAAAATTTCATATGATTGTTACAGAAATATTCGTCTAGAATTAGTTGAAAGCCGTTTTTCTATAAAAATTATACGAAGGCCAAAATAAATACTCAAAGAGGGATGTAATTAATAATTCAAAACCCGTATTTCTTTTTGGAAAAAAACATTTAACTGCTTTGAAACGTGGCGATCTACAAAGTACCCTTTTCCATAATATATTGCGTTATTTTGTTTTCATTGATACTTCATTATAATTATAAACCGAATAAATACATTGAAATCATTAAAATACTCTTTTTCTTCGCTAGGAGGCGCTGCATCTGTTTCATTCGAATCAGTGAAGAAGAGAAATTTTCAGGCTTGGCGGTTTTTTCACTTGGCCGTTTGGTACATTAGTAGCTTTTCTTTCGCCAACTTAAAATATAGAAACCCTGTTTAACCGCATGGGGTCAAGCTGAAATGGGACTTGCGTTTTTCTGGAATGTGTATGCTTGAGGGTAATTGATCCTGGTTCCATCGTTGTAAAAAAGGACTTCTGTTTGTAATAACGTGGGTCTCCACACCTCAGCACGATTTTTTTTGCTATTGCAATAATATTTGTTAGATAATTTACTATATTCCGATAAATGATTAATAACTCGTACGCAGGTATATAATTAGGAGCTAAGGTAATTTTAGTTTTTCCTGTTGATGTGACTTCCAAATAAAAACTGAGCTAGCTCCAATTCGTTGCACACTCACATATTGCGGTAATTCATTTTGGAAAAATGTTGCATCACAATTTTCTTAGGGTGTTAACAATTTCGTTACTTCTTATTCAACAAATATCACATCCAATTTCAATTCAATAAACATTACTTATAAATTCATTACTTAGGGTAATAACAATTGCGATAGACTCCCAATCATCAAAAATTAGCGTGATCAAATAGTTTTTCCTCATTTTGGAAAGATTTCTCTGGTAGTAAGACACTTAGAATAAGATACTTACAGGAGTGACATATTCTTTGAAATTCAATAGGGGACGGGAGGATCGATGGAATGTCGCGTATGTAAGGTAATATGATTGGGAAAAAAATAATAAAAACAGTTTAAAAGACACACTATTATTGGTGCATTAAAAAGTAAATTTTTACAAAATTATTTTCTACCTTTTAATTTATAATTTATATTCATAATTAAAAATCAATTTTTAATTTTTCATCCATTTTTTTGGGAATTTCTACCAGTGAGCCACTCATGTGGAATAAAGATTTGATTTAGTCGATTATCTGATTATTAATTTTTGAAAATATTAAAACAGTGTTATTGTCATCGAGACTACAGAAATTAACAAAATTATAAATCTCTGAATCCAGTCGTAGGTTAAACGGCCGAAGCTAGTATGATAGGTACATTTGAAACAGGAATGCCAGTTCACATATCGCCCTGGTCATCTGATTCCGTTAGGAGATGAATGCAAGATAGTCCAAAATATCGTTTATCCAGCAATTCTGATTGAGTCTAAATGTATCAACAGTTTAATTAGTTTAGTTTAGTTATATAAATACGATACAATTCTATTTATCTTGACTGGTTTTCTGTTTGTAACGATGGACTTTTGTAATTTATTTTTTGCTCACTTTCTGGTGTTTCCAAGTTTTCAAGTGGTAATTCCTAGGGTGTATCGCGACAAAATTTTGGCTTTGTGTCACGAGGGAATTTCGTCTCACCTCGGTGTAAGGAAAACCAAAGATAGATTGTTAAAACATTATTTTTGCCCAAATTGCATTAAAGAAATTGAAGATTATGTTAAGTCTTGCGATCCTTGAAAAAGGATGGGGAAAAGTCAAGATAAGGTTAAAGCGCCACTTAAACTCTTTCCTATAATTACGGAAGTCTTTTCCAAAATTAACATTGACGCAGTAGGCCTTTTACCGACTTCGTCGAATGGTAGAAATTATATGTTGAACGCAATATATATGTCATCCAAGTATCCCGATTCCATACCCGTCACGGATATCAGTTCTGTTTCAGTAACCGATGCTTCTGATGTTGGTATGGGCATTGCCATGTCACAGCGCGATGAAAAAAACATCCCATTCTATATTTGAGTAAGAAATTTTCATACACACAACGAAAATATGGCACAAATGAAAAAGAATCCGCAGCGATCATCTATACTATTAAAAAGCTGAAGTATTATTTGGACGGTCAAAATTTCACCATTGAGACCGACCATAATCCTTTAGCGTGGTTAAAGACGGAAGCTGGAGCGAATCCACGTTTCATGAGATGGTCGTTGGCATTGCAGCTATTTCAATATAAAGTAATTCACAAAGCTGGGAAAAAGCATTTAAATGCAGATGCACTTAGCCGCAGATCAAATTGGATTAAAAGAAAAAAAAGAGTAGTTTGTGTAAATAACTTGATTTTTAACTTTCTCTTTCATTCTAAATTTTAATGTAGGAATTTTATAAGTAATTTCAAATGTGAGGTGTAAATAATCATTTTATTTCAGATTTTGTTTCTTTTCTAATTCTTGTATTGGAAATATTAGAAAGAGTATATTTAATGCAAATAGCTTTGAGATTTGCCTCTGTTAGTAGCGTGAACAAGTCATGTGTGTAAAGTTGATTTTTTCTCCTTAACCTCGAAAAAATCCTTTCAAGGGGGGAGTTGTGACGTCTCCCCTACCTCTTTCCTACGACATATTTTTTATACGAATATATTTTTCAAAATTATATATACTTCTTGGTTTGCTAATGAAACTTTTTTGAAAATATCTGTAAATGCTTGTACACTGTATGTGTATTGCATTAATATTCTCAATTGTTAGAATTTATATCGAATTTTCATACCAGAAAAGTTTACAAGAATTTTTTAATGGGATCGCAATTATCCTTACTGCACTCATCGCTTGTTTATGATTTCATTAATATCAAATTTTAATCCCGCGAATTTATGATTAGGGAATGAAGGATAAAGAAATAAATTCCATCAATTTTAACCTTAAAATTTGTTAAATTCATTCCTAAACAAGTGAAAATTTTGTTATGCGACGATTTGAAAAGATATTAGAAACCGTTTCCAGATTTATAGAAGTAATGAGCAAAAACAAGCGGCAGTTTGAATCAGCCATCGTTTAACATTTTCTTTTGAAAAAGACGAGAAAGTAGAGCAGATGAGTTTATTTCAGGCATCTGCCGTGCTGACAGAGAGGAATGATAAAGCGAGTAATGATGATTTGAAGTGATATCTACAAACTTAATACAGGGTCGTCATAAATTATTGGACCTATTTCAAAAATTAATAATAAAAAAAACCCTATAGTGTAAATTTGTTTTTTTTTAAATGAGAGGGTAGCTCAAAAAGGTTTTTTTTCAGATAGGTGACCCGCTGTTACAGTGCAGTAAATCGGCTGCAGCGGGAGATTCCTAATGCAAGTGTCAAAATGGCTGCTGTGCAGCAGAAGATACGTCTCTGATTCCACGAAAGCAAATCAATTCTTACAGTTCATGGCGTTTTCGGTTAGAGTATCGAAACTGTTGGTCTCCAAGTAGGAACGACTTGCTCTAAGCGTTGGTATGGGCAATTAAGGAGTGAAAGTCTCCCTCACTCGTTCAACAACTTCATCTGAGACAGATGGTCATCTTTATTAAGATGCACATTTCCTGTTCCTTTAGGCTACGAACACACGGGTCGGCTACGGCGAATTCGGCTGACAGCTGAAAACGTGTCGGTGGTGTTCACACGGGGCGTTTGGCGAATCGTCGCTGTATGGTGGCGCTGCATATTCGGCTTTCGTGGCCACATTCGTTGTTAATCTTTCTGAGTGAGTGATATACGTGGCTCAGAAATGGTGATTTATTTGAAGAGCCCCCATCGAAGGAAGAATTCATTGCATATAATGAATAAAGATTTCACAACCTATAATGTATGGAACTGTTTCAGAAAATTCTCAATTGAATTCAGGATAACATACATTAGTATATAATTTTTTGTTTTCCTGTGTTTCATATAATTTTCTCATAAATTAAAGAATATCCTATGGATATTCTGCTTATCCTGATAAATAGTAGGCATGTAAATGAATTTAAAATAATTTTATTTTGATAAAAATTCCATTTTGAGTTATTTTTAAACAATATAATAATTCATAATGATCATTGCATGTGTTATTTTGTAGGGAAAAAATCGCTTTAAAAAGTAAGCAATTTCATATTTTACAAAAGGCTAGGGATGAGAACAATTATTTTTCAATATATTTTTATTTATGATTCTCAAGTCACATTTTTCAAGTAAATTCGAAAAATAATAAAATTTGAACATGAAGAACCGAAAAGGCTATACGTTACACCTAAAAGTTATATGCCAAATATTGTTCAACTGACCTAAAATATTAATAATCTTCAACCGGTTCGTTAAAAATATATATTATCTGCTTTTCTTGCAAAGTATAAACATAAATATATTCTGAAATTTGTTAAAATTAAGGAAAAAATTGCACAACTTTGAAATCCACATCATTGAAATGATTAGGATGGAGTAGCCGAATTTGGACCATCTGGACGTTGTTTACTGCACTGTGGTGGAGAAATAATTTTAACGAAAAATAAGTAATTGAATTTTTTTGTAGCTTATTTATTTATTTTCAGAACGGCGTAATTAACTTTTTATGAAATGGACTTAAATTAGGAAAAAGCAAATTAAAGTTTAGAAACTTCATTAATATCAAAAATTTGATTGGGACCTACATTCCTGATGATAAAACAGTGTAGCAAATTTTATCCATCTAGATATTCAAGTTTTTGAGTTATAGTGTTCACATGAACGCGGACAGACAGACAGACTTCCCGTAGACGGATTTTGTACAAAATTTGATAAAAATCTACAAATTATGTGTCAAGATCACATACCAAATTTCATGCCCGTAGCTCTAATAATTTTCGAGTTATCGGTTCACACAGACAGACATAATTCCAAAATTGTGTTTTTCGAACTCAAGGAGGTCTAAAACGAGGAGATACGTCAAAATCTCGAGTTCGAATTTTTTGACGATTACAATATTTTCTCTTTGTATATTTCCTATACGAGAAAGTAAAAAAATTAAATGTAGAAGGAAACTTGATGCATTTAATGAATCAGCGACCAGTTTAATTAATGTACCAGTGAAAATCTGAATATAAAACGAGTGCCGATGAAAAGACTATTTCCTTGGAAAAAACCCATCCCCTCATATTATCGTAGATACAAATTTTAGCAAAAGCATCTCTTCGCAATACGCCTGTTAAAGATATTTATAAGAAAATAAAATATGAATATGCCTTTATAATAAAACAGTTTAATTAAGCTTTTATTATCAAATAAAATGTATTATAATTATACTTCTAAACAAAATATTACATTAAAGTTACAATTCAATAATATTTTCGAAAGTTATCTCGAAAAGGTGAAAAAAATTAACTTGATATTACATTTTCATCCTGTACAAATACAGATACATTCGCTTTAATTATTTGTAAAAAATCATAATATCAGCATAACAAAATATAATTAATCGAAAAATAAACAAAAATGTTTTAAATCATCTAAAATCTTATAAGTTTTTATTTAACTTTAAAGAACAGAATCGGTGCTTGGAGCTGCCATCCGGTTAGAGAGCTTTCGTAAAATGCTTTCGTACAAAAACACGTGTGAACACTGTCACTCGTTACTATGGGACCATGCGACGATTTGCCGGCGAAACCGGAGCTGCTTCATTGGGGAAGGATGAGACGCGCGCGACGAGCACTGGTTAAACAAGTTTGCCGCGCCAGTGTGAACAGCTCCATTAAAGAACACGGGATCACATGCCGCGTCACGGCTGCAACTTTCGGCGGAAACGCTTCGTGTGTTCGCGCCCTTAAATTGCTTGAACTGTTACAATTGATTTGCTTTCGTGGAAACAGAGAGGTGTCAGACGTACCTGCTGTTGCGCGGTTGGCCATTTTTTGGAATCCCCCGCTGTAGCAGATTCGGTGCGCCGTACGGCGTGTTACCTATCTGAAAAAAACTTTTTGAACTACTCTCTCATTTGAAAAAACGAAATTTCTACATTAAAGGGGGGTTTTCAATTAATTTTTGATATGGGTCCAATAATTTATGACCACCCCGTATATTGAAATTTCACTGGAAGAATGATTTCTGATTTCATTCAACGAATTGGGTCCGATTCCTTCCCTAGTAATACAATTGCGCAACATATGTACGATATTGCTACTGTGAAAATATTATTATTTGCACCATTTAGAAGTCATTTGAGAGTTTTTATTCTCAAAATTATGAGCTTATGGATATTTACTACATTATTCGACACATATTCTCTCGTATTTAACTCGTATTTTCATATCATCCTATATATAGGACAGCTCAGATTCAGATTTGTCGAATTTTCACAGCCAATATCACATTTTTTATTTATGTTCCGCTTCTAGAATATATTTTAAGATTGATAAGTGTTATTTATTATCTTTTTAAGTTCAGTTTTAATAATTTTAAATTTTTTTAAGAATTTTGAATTTGGCTAATTTTTATTACTTTTTTGACATTAACTATATTTTTCTTTTAAATAATTATGTGAAAAAATAACAAAATTCTTTTCAAATTTATTCATGACAAGTCTTATATATTATTTATGAGTAAAATCTGCAAATAAAAAGCTATATTTAAACTGGTAAAATAACTGGTAATAACTGGCGATAGTAAAATCCCCTACTATGCTCACAAAGGCGTTTGAAATTTCGGAAAAAAGGATTAGAATATCTATGTTTTACCTATTGCAAAACTCAATGACATCTAGTTTTCTTGGAACAAAAGTCTGGAGATGTATCTTGAGTAATATATTTGTATCGTTTCTTTGGTCGAGACTATTGGTCACGTGCTGACACTATCTTTTGGAGGGAAAAGAATACAGCTGTTCGAGGTGTGAGCTAACTTCACATCCGTTCCTTCTAGAAAGGTACTGAAAATGAGTCGGAGATCGTTAACAACTGAAGAAGCTTTTCATTAATTAATGTCATTGACCGATGAATATGATGATAATGACCCTTAAATGATAATATTGCCACCTGATCCAGACATTGTCACTGATGATGAAGAAATTGAGAATGCCTGCACCAGCATTGAACATGATCATGCTGCTTTTGACGAAAAGCTTCAGGAAGAAACAGCTGGAACAATTTAAATTCTAAAGGAAAAAAATGCCGCTAAATATATTTCAACACAAAAATGGACTAATTGTGCACCGAAATTTTCACCAGCTCCTGAATCATTTCATAATGAACATCATTAGAAAATAACTGATATGATTTCAGGAAAATCACCTTGGGAATTCTCCAGATGATGGCTGAAAATATGATTGTACAAACTATGGAAGAAAGTAACAAGTATGAGAGACAGAAAAATAATCACGATTTTTGTCTAAAAATCGATGAACTAAAAAATCTTTGGGTATAATTTTCTATAGTGGATATCACATTTTACCCAGAGAAAAAATGTACTGGGAAAATTTTTCTGATACTGGAACAACTCTTGTTGGTCAAAAAATGTCAAGAAAGCGATACTTTGATATGAAGAGGTATTTACACTTGAGTGACAATACTGTTATTGATTTAGATCGCTATTAGAAAAAAAGCCCAATTTACAAATTGTTGAATGAATTTTTACAATAGTTTTGTGTGTTTTCGGAACATATAAGTAATAATGAGAGAATAGACCGCTATTTTGGAAGACATGGATGCAAAATGTACATGAAAGGAAAACCCGTAAAATTTGGATACAATCTCTGGATACTCTCATCTTTTGATGTATTTCCTTTTCATATTATACAATATCTGGGAGCATAGCAATTCTGAAAACAATTTTCACATGCCTATGAAAAGAAAGAAAGAAAAGAAATCACTAGCCAAAACAGTCGTTGAAAATTTGCCGTCTGTTGTTGAAACTCCAGTAAAGCACACAATTTATATGGATAATTTTTTACGTCGTATGATCTTTTTGGTTCCTGAGAGGCAAGGATTTCTTTACTACGGGAACAGTTAAGGAAAATAGAATGACAAAATGCCCTTTAATGAAATTGCAGCTGTTCGATGGATTGACAGTAGCGTTGTATCACTGATCACCAATTTTGAAGAAAAAAGAGGAAATAGAAAGAAGAAAGTAGACATATCATCATTTTTCATCCATACAAAGAAAAAAGTGGTATTGACCATTATTCGAAAATCCATTTGAGACATCACTGGTTGCAGCTAGGAAACTTTTTAAACTTTTTGCTGAGAACAAGCTGTAGAACTCCTCGAATTTCTTCGACATATTACATTAACGGTAAACTGTAGTAGTAAACTGGATTTTTTTTGCGCAACTTTGAGAGGCGTCGGCAACTTTTGTTTTCGGTGCGCAGCAATCTTTTATTGGTCTCTTGCGCACGCGATGCATGCGGCATCTCAAATAGGAGGGATTGTGCACGCGATTAGACGCGATGCCTGCAGCATCTAATGCAGGTACCGGGCAATTTTTTTAACTTAAAAAACATTAGCGGCTTCGCTAGCAGCAAATCGGGAATCTAGTAGATTAGCTTGTTCATTGAAAACATAAAGAATCAAAATGATCATAATAAAACATACCGGAAAACACTGAAATGGAAATCAAACTTTGATCCATACACCACCGTAAAACAACAATAGCGTCAGTTGTCTTAAGCTGGTAGAAGGTCTCAACAGAACCAACATCACCAAAATAACGTTCCTTTTGGCACAAGAATTGCACTTTGAAGACCTTGAAGCCATGGATTTCAAATGGAAGACTTGAAAAATATTGCGACAATCAAACCGAAACAGGTTTCTTCTCCAAAACATCAACACGAACGAAGAGTCCATCAGTCAAGAAAAATCCGTTGGGAAATGATCACAATTTTCAAAATTCGAGCCGACTCAAAGAGGCCACCAATTAAAACAAGGTGCAAGAAGCGAAAATACACAAGACACCAATAAAAAGATCGCTGCGCACCCGAAACAAATCAGCGTCAACGTCGAGGAATGCATCTCTTGGCGATTAACAGTTGGAGAAACGAAGTGGCAGGAAGCAAACCCGCACCATACTCTACAGTTTAACCACATTAGCTTACCTGGGATTAAGTGTACCTCGAAATTTTGCTGGAAGTAGTTTGAGCATTCAACAAAAAAATCCAGATAACTTGAAATTGCAAAGTGAGCACTTTCTAGTAAAAAATCCAAATGGAAAACAACGCCGATTTCAGCTTAAAAATTGTACAAAAAACCCCCCTTAGCTTACATTAGTAACTTAAGACTTTGATTTGTTTCCTGCCATTCCATGTAAACCAAGATGCTTGACTGCAAAGCATGTATTAATGGGTTGTACCATCGTCCTATATATAGGGCAGCTTGTAAAAAGACCACCGATAAAATTTTCTTGAGTTTTTTAATTTTATCCTTTTGCTTGATGTCTCAATAGTCTGGGATAGAATGTTTTTGGGAAAATATTAATTTTTTTCTTAATGTGGTAAAATATGGATTAAAAAAATTTTAAACGAGTGATTTTTTTGTAAATAATTTTTCAGAAGTGGATCAATATTATCAATTAAAACAAATTAGTATCAACTCAGTAAAATTTCTAAGACAGGTAGTTATTCATAGAGCATAGTAAACAATGACCTGAGCTTTTCAGTATTTTATACCGTCTCTTTAGTTCGACCATTTTAAAGCAATAGAAAGACTCCAGAGGTTGTTCCTTTTGATTCTTAAACGGATGGCCTATATTACAGCATTTCACGAGGTAGAAAACTGAACAATGATTTTAAATTTGAAAGCTTTTTCTTAGCTTTTGAAAATTTTGAGAATGTGCAGTTAAAGTAGGATCTGAACAAACACTAAATTCTAATAATTTATGCTGTTAATAAAAAACTAATTTCAGCTTCATTTCGTTTTTTTAAACCAGATTTTACCCGTTTGAATTTGGGCCCATAAGCTGGTGGTACTTCAGTTTAGAAATCATTAAAATTTTTACTTCAGATATATAGTTCAAAAATATCTAAGAACATATTTTTAAATTAAAAAGATGATTTTAATTTTTTAATTTAATTATTAGCGAATATTTAAAACTTTTAAAATAGAAACAAATTTTCTTTTTGTTTGCCATATTTTATCGATTTCATAATAAATTATTCATAGATATTTGGAGACGTAGACTTTTTTTTCTGTAGAATCCTGTTATATTTTCGTCCTAATTTTATTTAGTGACCAATACTACGAATGAAATTATCTAAAACAGTGAACAAGTTACCCATTTTTTTCACTATTTTAAGAATTTGTTTCATTTCATCAAATATATCACTATAGAATGAACAGTTCAATATTTGCTATCTATTTTATTCTTCCGCTTCCCAAAAGAATGAATATGAGCGAAATACGAAAGGGAAGAGTACAACAGTTTGAAGAAAACCTCGACATTTAGCAAGCTTTAAATTACTGTTAGGTTGCACTCTAGATGGCGCCACCACAATACAAAAACTAGGAATCAAAACTTCAGACGTTCGACAAAATGCATTTGGTTGAGGGGCGCCCGAGAAGTCATCATTTTTAACCTTCAATTTTGCATCGGGAAGCTAGCATTAATTTCTAACACCCGGTGATAAAAGTTAAGTATTTGTTAATAATTGAAACAAGTTGATAAAAATTGTCAAATGTACTCAAAAGAAAATCAACATGACAAGTGTAATTTTCGCCCTAACGGAAGCATATAAAAGGAATTGTGAAGGAAACTGAACGTATAAAACATTTGAAAAGTCATTGCCCAATCGGGTTCCATTTATTTCAGTGATAGCGGACAATAGGGTTCAGTTATCACAGATGAAATTAATGAATACAAAATTTATTCATGAATGCAACAGACGGAAAAGTTGAAGTTCAATTTGGTTACTTTCTGAAATGAATGAATTTCCTTCATTTAATACGATTTTATTTAAATTGATTTATTTTATGTTTGGAAAGATGGAATATTGTAAGCGATCTTTATCTTGGTTTTTGATGTACTAGAAATCAGAAATTTTGTAAAGTTGTATGTTCCTGATAAAACACCAGGAGCGGCTTTAGGCAGTAAACAAGTATGTGGCGTTTCAGGCGCCGCCATAGAATGGCATCGAATTCCTAGGGAAAGATAAAAATTCGTAATACTATAAAGGAGCACCAAATATCTTAACGGACGCTCTGGGGAAAACAAAACTCTATGAAAAGAAAGAAAAATCGCAGGTGGGGTGGTACTTTCGGTTTCCGGAAATGAGACACCTTAAAACGCCTCCCCTATGGCTACTTGCACACACGCCGATTCGTGTCGACCGGTTTTGAAAATGCTCGGTTTTTTGCAGACGATGCGTTCCTTGCACACACGCCGATTCCTGTCGGTCGGTTTCATATCGGATGTACATCAGGTCATTCTCGAATACAGTTTTTTTCTGAAGTTAAAATGAATCCAAAACGTATTGCTGCTATGTGGTTGCTTTACCGACGTCTCAGGCGTCGTAGGATTAAGCGTAATTACTGGGTTCATCCAATCAACCAGAAAAGGGAGCGAATAGGAATATTTCATACACTTTTGAAAGAACTTCAAAAGGAGGAGAACAAGTTCTTCAATTTTTTTCGCGTGACAATACCATCATTCAACGAACTGCACCAACGGCTTAAAACCAAAATTCTCCGTAAGAATTCGAAAATGAGAAATAGTATTACATCAGAAGAGAGACTTGCTCTCACGTTAAGGTAAGTAAGGTTTTTAAAGCAGCCATGAATATAAAATTATGAATATGAAAATAATATAAAATTATATATTAATATATATATAATTAAAAATTCAATTGAAATCATATTCCAGAACGAAAAAAAATGTTTTTGATTTTTGAGGCGGACACCTTAAAAATTGACTTGGCAATAAAATCAAATTATAATGTGTTAATATTGTGGAAAGCAATCACTTAGACATTCGAAAAAATTCGAATTTCCATTTATTACGTTAATAAATCAAAACTAAAAAAGAAACCAATGTAAAAACAACAAATTTATATTTACTTCTAATGTTTCTCAATGTTTGTTGAACGCCACATAAAACGACAGTTTACATTATACAAAATTCAGGCACATTGCCTCGAAAGCCTATATTGGCTCATAAATTAATTACAAAGTTCAAGTGTTATTTAGTTCTTAAAACTAAACTAAATTTCAACTAAACAGAAATAAATACTAAGGGAATTATGAAGTGAAAGCAATGAAAAACAAATACTTGTTTAGTTTTCCATTTGCATCTATTAAGTTTTACTAAAATGTTTCTAATTTCATTTCCGATTATCGTTTTAGTAAAATAAAAGAAGTTTTGGGATTAGATGTCATATAGTATGGTCAGTTATTTGACTCCATTACGAGCATTATGTAAACAATGAACAAAATAGGTGCAAGGCACTAACAGAACATGTGTTAAATAATCTACCACAATCTGAAGTTTAAAATTACGTTGTGAAAGCAACCATGAATATAAAATCATACGAGATTCAATTGAAATCATATTCCCGTCGAACAAGCTGGTCGCCGAAGGCGGCTAATTCAAACTAAACGAACTCTAAATCGCAACTAAAAAGAAATAAATATTAAGTTAGAACACTGAAAAACGCTTCTTTGTTGTGCCCTTTTGTACATTCTTGTACAAAAATTCTGTCGTCAAAACAAATCCTTGTTTAGTTTTCCATTTTCAGCTATTAAGTTTTACTAAAAGGATACTAATTTCATTTCCGATTATCGTTCTAGTAAAATGAAATAAATTTTGGGATTACATTAAGAAATAAAAGTGAAGTGAAACGAAAAAATATTTTTGATTTTCGGCAGAAAATGGGTTTGCAACGTAGGCGGACACCTTAAAAATTGACTTGGCAATACAACCAAATTATAATGTGTTAATATTAAGAATTCTTGTGATAATAATCTAACACTGTAGAAAGCAAACACTTCAACATTCGAAAAAATTTGAATTTCCATTTATTGCGTTAATAAATCAAAACTAAGGGAGAAACCAAGATGAAAACAACACATTTATATATATTTCTAAGGCTATCGGAGAGTAAAGTTGTTTTGAGAATTATTCTTATTTAAAAGCGAATTATGTTAAATGAAAATTCATTAGAAAATTATGTTAAATTAACTATAACTAACTTTAGGGCATTGCAATTATTCAACAAAGATTTATTAAGCTAATTAAAAATAAATAACAAAGCAAGTACAAAATGTAATTAAAAAATAGAAATAAAAGTATGGAATGTATGCGGAATCATTAATATTATTTTAAAATTAGAAAAACAGACTTGTTCAAATGTAAAAAAGCATATATATATATATATTTTCAGAGACCTCTAAATGTTAAAGCACTTGGTCTTTTAACAAGCTTAATCCGCCACTGAAAACCATTATTTTTAACTAACCATTAAAAATTTCTTTGTGTATAAGTAATTTTCTCATTCTTATGCCTAAAATATCAATAAAGAAAAAAAATATCCCTAAAAATATCGTTCAATATTTTTTTCAAAATGTTACTAATTTTATTATTTCGCCACGAGAGCGAAGTCGATCGGCTGAAACCGGTGTGTGTGCAAGCGTCAGAAGAATTACATATGCTACTGGAAACGTCTGCAAGAAACCGGATGAAAGAAATCGACGTGTGTGCAAGCGCCAGTTGATTTACATGTGTCACTGGGACCCCCCGCAGCTGCCGATGTCGGCGAAGCGCAGTGACAATTCGAGGCAGCCGATCGGTTTTATGTAGGCGCCGGTACGTGTGCAAGCTCCAACTGTTCTCTATACACTACTCATGGAATGTTGCAGACCGGTCTGAAACCGGTCGACACGATTCGGTGTGTGTGCAAGTAGCCTAACTTAAGTTGATATCAGGGACCGCCAAACGACCGATTTGGAAAAGTTTTGACCGACTGGTGAAAACAGATGAGGGACGAAATATCCGTGTGGCCGAGATTGAAGACATCAACAGGAACACAGAACTATTGTAAACTAGGATGAAAGGACACAGGACAGAATACATAAGTAATTGTTGTGAATTCCTTAGATAAATTAACGAACAGTTGGAGAGCCAGATGACCTGCTGTAAAACTTTTGTTTTTATTCAATGTATGACATCTTTTTATTTAGTTATTAAATAAAAGAATATCCAGAGGAGCTGTGTTTCTTTTTGGTAGAATTTAGGAATTTCACGTGAACACAACATTCATGACGTCGCAGTGCATTCAGTAAGCAAAACTTATATGTAACTTATTTATATTATAACTATTCATGTATGAACTAGACATTAAATCTCAGTTAGTTTAGTTTAGTTATATTAACTTCCCGTTTTGAAGCAACACGAGGGCTATTTTGGGACGGACCTCGTAATTTCGAGGCGTGGTCAGATGACGAGGACGGCACCTCAGCTGGCTCCTCCCACTAAACCTCTCCAAACTTCCGCTCCACACCAGCGTGTGGACTCTAAACCCCATGGGTGAGTCGGTGGACATAAGTTGTGGGAGGACGTTTGGCCCCCTACGTATGATTTAGCTTGCAACTGACATGCATACAAGGCGGACCTTCAGTGGAATCGGGTTTCCAGCTTGGAAACCCTCGCGGTCCCCATTAATCCTGAGAATAAGAGAACACGAATAATGATATTTGCATTCAATTCAAAATTGAAGCGAAACAATAAATTTTTGTTACTTCGTTTTATTTACGTATTTAATTATTAAATTAAATTTTAATTCGTTTAAAATGGCTTCAAGAAAATTAAACGGCTCTGTAAACAGATAAAAGAAATTACGAAAACAAGATGAAAAATTCATAGGGCCATTAATGTATTTTTTCACACTCAGAGAAAAAGTTAAAAAAAAAAAAAAAACAGATAATAGTCGAGTCGCATGATACTTTGGCATTTAAAAAAAATCCGTAATAAGTTGTTGAGTTGGCCATTTAAAGCATGCTACTATCTGACGCACACGGATGTCGGATCGGATAAGGAAGGGGTGAGGAGTTGAAACATCGGTTTTTCGTGCTTAAAATGAAAGGCTATTAATCTGAGAGAAAAGTTTTAAATAAAATATATAGGTATTAAAAACGTTAAGGTCAGGAATTAAGGATTAATAAGGTCAGGAGTAAATTTTAAAGCAATGTAAATATTGAAAATTATTTTTAATTTTGAGCATAATTTTTGCAATTCAGTAAAGACATGGACTATACAAGACGGAATATCTAGGAAAATTTTCAGATCGATATTTGTATTATTTTTTGAAAATTTCAACTTTGTTAGAAAAACAGGGTCATCGAAAAATGCCTGTAAGTAATTTTTTTTTTATTCGCGGAGTGAAAAAAAATCCTCTTCTAAAAGAGATGTTCGTCATAAGATTTAATTTTGCTGTATTCATTTTTTCGATAATGAATTTCAATCGATTTTCAAAACTTAATTAACAATTGAATTAAGTTTTCTTTTATATTTTTTCATAAATGTTTTAATAAATTTCGATATAAATAAAGACAAAAATAATGTAAGTTTATTTATTAAAAATTTATTTAATAAGTGACACTTGTATTCCCTTTTACATCCATAATTTTCTTTTATGCATTTCTATTTTAAAGGAGGATGGATTATTAGTGTTAGCCAGATGGGCGCCAAATCAGTCGTGAAAATTTCTAGAGTCGGCCCTGTGAAATATACTATTTTAATAATTTCAAAACTTAACCATCAGTTAACCCTTTGAGGACGGCCGCACACTTAACGCTACGAGTAACTGATACACTGCGTGACAATCGTCCTCAAAGGGTTAATGGATTGATTTTAGTTGAATTTGGATTCCATATCATTGCAGCCCTCTGGTAGTGAATTTGAGAAAAAATTATTTCAAGATTCCATAAAAGTTATAATAATGAATAATGAAATATATTAAAATCTAAAAGTAGAAAATAATAAAAATAAAAAGTTTTTATAAATAAATGAGTTTTTTAAAAACTTTTTAGGACACTAAAAAAGTGGGCTAAAAAGTAGATTTTTTCAAAAATATGGCGTCAAAACAAAATCGTAAACTCGTCAGGCTCTAAAAACAATACTATAAAGAAATTAAGTCAAAATGAATACCGTACGAAGAAAAACTCCTAAACATTCATTAAAAATTATTGTAAGTATGATTAATGTGATAAAAATTCTAATTTTCTTAGAGTATTTCGTTTAGTGCCTCATGCTTTTACGACTTCGTTTTGAAGTCCAAATTTTTGATAAATATATATTTTCTATTTTTTTTTTTGTTCATTAATAAAAGCGAATTTATAAAAAAAACTTTTTAATAATTACTTTTCTAAACCGAACTTACTCGTCCCTCCTAATTATCGACTTCAATTTGTTACGTTAACTATTTAATTATAAATTTTAGATAATGCCAATAGATGTCCCACAACTTAGTTGCAGAGGAAATTGACCCTCAAATTTTACAAGAACTACCTCAACGTTTTTTTACAGAATGGTTTGTTTGATAAAACAATATACGTTATAGACAGCAGTTTATAATCAAGGGAAAGGCCCAAAACGATAGAAGTGAATTTGAAATTCCCGAAAACTTTCCTGGTTTCCAGATTATCTTGTTACCTGATCCCTTGAAAAAAGCCCAACACTGCTCCTGCCAACAATCATTTTTAAGATAAATTTCAGATAATTTATTGCGCAGCTGTGAGTTATTATTAACTGAATGACATCAACTTTTAGCTGTAACATCGAATGCATCTAAGAAAACTGGAACTTGACAACATCCAAAATTTTCTATACACCGTCTTTCAAGGGACTGACGTAAATGAAAAGACTTATAATCGAAACGAATTTTAATGCATACGAATGAATCGGGACTGTGATGAAACGACGCATAATGTTACCGACATATAAATGAGAAAAGTATAAACAGTGCTTCACTGTATATTCAAGGGCTTTTAGAGCTGATGGTGGTTCTAGTCACATAAGGGTTCATGATAATTATCATGAATCCTTGACTCATGAACTTGTCATGTCATAGCGAGTGTGGTTAAAGCCCCCTCCCCACCATCAACTCTAGAGGTCCTTGAATAAACTAGAAAATTTTGGATGTAGTCAAGTTCCAGTTTTTTTAGGCTCTTTAGCGGCCCTGTACAAGTCTGATTTCCTCCCTGGAGGACTTTAAGCGGAAACTGACCTACCTTTTTGTTTCATTTGGAGAAAAATTTGGAAAACATCCCGCAACGAGCAATTCGTTGTTAAAGCCCACATCAGTCTATCAGATTTTGAACAATGTTCGTTAAAGGCACAATCATGTATAGAACCCAGAATCATCTCCCTCTGATTCTTATTTTTCTGTCTTGCCATACCTTAACCCCGCTGATGATTCCTGTAAGTAGATCCGTGTTTAGATACTGACTTTTAAACTTTAACTTGACTGAATAAAGACATTTTACAAAATATGTTTTTCCAGTGTCAATGGTTCTTACATAATACACGGCAAATGTGCCGTTTTATTTTGGAATCGATCACACATCTTGCAGGAGAATAGAGTAGTGACTTCAATAATAATAAGTGTAATGAAAAGGATAGGGAATTAAAGAGTTCAAAAAATATTGAAGCGACTTGCAACTGTGTCAGTAATTATTAAATGTTACCTATCAAGAAGAGGAAAGTTGTAGTTTTCTTCATACAGTTGAAAATTATTATGGATTTTTACTTATTTGTTGTAAAAAGGGTAAATATTTCTTTTTCACTGCCTTCGAAATCATGGCATAGAAATTTTAGTCATTTAAAAGTTAGCAAATTTCAAATAAATACTGCCCTGATAGCGAAAGAAAATTTTAAGTCGTGCTTTTTATTTTAATACTTTTGTTACTGTCCGCTTAGGCATGCATTCCATTTTGAATCTGATGCAATTAAAATATATATTGTTAAGCTATCCAGCCGCTAAGATAACTATTGGATCATCCACAAAATAAGTTTCCCAGAGGCCGAAAAGGGACATAAAACATAATTATTTGGACAAATAATAGAAATTTAAATTAAAAGAAAATAAATTAAAAGAAAACAATGATGAAATGAAAAACAATGAAAACAATAGACGTTTTTGCGTGCAAACGCAGCAGCAAAAAGTAACCGCCCCAACAGAAATTCTCCCAAAAGCACAACAAGAACTATAGAAAAACCAAAAGTTTATCAATACTTAGAACAATTTGTTAAGAAATCACTCAAAATGAAAAGGAACTAATGCAAAATATGTTATTGTTCTTTATTTTAATTAAAATTTAATTAATTAATTTTGCTAAATTTTAAGAATTATAACTATAATTATTTGGAAACATTTATTGAAACAGGTACAGCACACTTTCAGCTACCTCTCAACATAAGAACCACCGGAATTGTCATACCGTAAGATCAATTTTCGTAGAGATTTGCCGCCGGAGAGCGGAGCCAACCCGTGACAGCCGTCTGTCTGTCAGGGGGAATGCTGCTTCACTTTTTTAGGTGATGGAATAAATGGTAGTCGCTGGGAGACTTCTCCACGACCACGCCCGTTCTCACACAATAACTGCCGCAGCAGTTCCACTGGGACGTGTTTGACCCTCTCACTTATAGACCTGATCTTGCTCCCAGAGACTACCATCTGTTCCAGCACCTGAAAAGGTTCCTGGCGAAGCAGCATTTCCCCAGTGACGACGGCGTGTAGATAGACGGCCATCACTGGCTGGCTCTGCTCTCTTGCGGCAAATCTGTTTGACATCGGTGTACATAAATTGATCTCACGGTATGACACGTGCTTCAATTCCGATGGTTCTTTTGTTGAGAGGTAGCTGAAAGTGTGATGTATCTGTTTAAATAAATGTTTCCAGGTAATTATGTTTTGTGTCTTTCTACTGTCTCTTTGAAACTTACTTTTTGGATGAGCCAGTGGTACTCGACAATGGCAGGATATGTTTGTTATTGTATTATATGCTTTGTCTTTGGACATGTGCTCCACTGTAGGACCCGCCGTGCTACCATCTTGAATATGTTTTTTAAGAAGTGTGAACGGAAAGTGAGGAAGATGTATGAGAAGTTGGGGGCCGCAAGAAGAGGGAAGACGCCGACAGAGACGAGAGGAAATTGAGCTTGAATGATTCTGTTGCACTGCTAAGTTTCAGCGTATTGGTGTTAATTTAATCCAGTCGTGTGACATTCTTTGCTGCATATTTCTGTTATAGTCAAGACTAGAATTACCGTCAAAATGAGTGTTATAGCCAAATTGGTTACCTCAGTATGCAGTGGATTACGAAATATTTCCTTAGTTATAACTAATATTTGCTTTAATCGAAAAGAAAACTAATAGGCATAATAAAATAGATATATAGAGTAAACTAGGAATATAGATAGAACTAAATAAAACGAAAAAAAGTGCAGTGAGTGTGTAAATGAATAGCAAATCACAATTTGAGGTGTTGTGTCGCTTCAGCACTCAGTTTCGCCCTAGATATTAACTGAATTGCTTCATCATAGATATATAAAAGAAATTTCAGTGACTGCGGAGATAAAGTCGCCTTGAATAGTAAAAGGTTGATACGGAAAAAATTAATAGATTTGAAAGTTCATCAACTCCTCACTTGTTTATATTCTTATAGTATGTTAATTTTTGAAATATTTGTTGTGTGGTTGCCGGTTTAATGTGAAAATTTCCCTTTTGCATTTTCAAATATAAAGCATTCTATAAGAAACTTATTTGAGAATGCTTTATATTTAAAAGTAAGATAACATCGATCTGACGAATGCAAATACAGTAAAGCACCGTTTATACGTTTCTCATTTATACGTCATTTCACTAAAGTCCGATTCATTCGTGTTCATTATATTAATAAAGAACTTCGTTTATACGACGCAAAGCTTCGGTTATACGTCGTTTCCCCCGTTCTAAAATGTTAAAATTTCTTCCTTATTAGTACGTAATCTCACAATTGATGAATTAATAGAAGACAAATTATCTGGTGCTAATTTAAGCGATGATCAAGAAGTTATTCCACTTTACTTTAAAGACGCATTGAAATCCATAAAAAAACTTATTTCTTTTGCCATAAGAATAATGAAAAAGCATTCAACGAAATTAATTCGATTCATAATGATGTAATTAACACTAGCCGACACTCAGTACATCAGACGACGGTTAAAGAGTTTTTAATTAAACTCCTACATGCATGCACTTAAATCGTATAAGATACGTATAATTAGTACTCAAGATATGCAATAAAGGCATGATTTTTCTCGCTTTTATAATAAATGTTTCATTTTAAAATTTAATTATTGATTTCCATACTATGTAGTATTATACTAGTACTATCTGAAAAAACATGAAAATTAATACTTTTAAATGAATTTATATTAGTAGCATTCAATTTGTAATGATCAAAGTTGTTTAGTAAAAATTCGATTATACGTCTATTCATTTATACGTCGTATTGCGTCAGTCCCTTGAAAGACGTATAAACGGTGCTTTACTGTATGTTATCAAAAAAGAATTTGCTTAAGAAGACATGAAAGTAAAAAAAATTGTAAAAAAGGCATTAGATTTTAAAAAATATTATCCTATTTCAAAAAATAAAAAGACGTGTTTTGGCATTTAAAATGTAAAGAAGATTTTTATTTAAGAAACGAGGATGAGGGATATGAGAAAGATATAGATATCGGAGGCTTGTAGAAATGAATGTGCCATTATAAAATACAGGATGTCTTGCCCTGAATATAAAAATTGATTGTGCGGAAACTAATATAATGAGACATATGTTTGCTTGGATGCATTGGAAGTACTATACTGAAGTTTTTAAAAATACCGCGCACTTGAGTCGATTTCAACGTGTGCTCCCTTGGGAACTTGGAGAATGTGAAATCGGTCTTCTAGTTCTCGCCAAGTGTCATATTGTCTGTAACGGTACACAAAATATATTTTTTCTAGCCTTCAGTTCTGCAACGTCAGCGAAAAAATCTGTCTTTGATATAGCCTCGAAAGAAAAAACCAAGAGGAATCAAGTTTATTCCTCCCAAATATTTAATTCCGCTTGCCACAACGAAGTCCGCAAGTGCTCCCACGTATTTAACAGGTTTTTTTGTGCAATAGAACAAAACGTTTTATTGTACAAAAAACCCTGTTTAAGTGAACTATCCAATGATACAAAAATTATATTATTGTATTCAACGGTCATTTTGTAATCAATTTTTATAATCAGGGCAAGACTTTGTGCTCACCCTGTATATTTGCTCAGAAATTCTCATAATTGTTTTCATTGCTCTAAAATAATGTATCAATTTTCTTAATTTTTTGTTTTAACTTTGTTTCAAATGATATGCCAGAGAAGATATAAATAGTTTTTAACTTTTGGAGATGAGAAACATATAATTAGGACTTTAAATCCACACCAGAATATGAATTAAAAGACTCATCAAAGCACAATTACTTTTAACACAAACGTTTAAATTTTTCATGGCTTTTATCAGGTCTTATTAATTTGTGGACCAAGAGAAAAGTGAAAAGGCGAAGAAACACTTTAGTGTCGCAGAAAGTCTCACAAGACAATCTTCTTCCAGATTTTTTAAATCTGTAAGCAAAAGCAGTAAAGAAAATCATTGTGATATAAAAGATTTTGTTGAAATTTGGTATATAACTGTTTCTAATTGAATCTTCTTTAAGTTACCATCAATTAATTCTTAATTCTCATATTTATTTTCCAATTTTTAGGTCGCGAAAGTTAATTCCCCGCGAAAAGTGGTCATAAGTGGAAAAACTGTAAGTCACCCTGACTTACATAAAATAATTAATTTAATTAAAAACCATCCTTAAAAATACATTTTTATTAACGTATTAAACAGTAGAAATTATTTTATTTTAATAACTTTTCACTTTTTAATCTTGCGATAATTTTTTCTAGCGCTCACTATTAAGTGGCCCCACTAACGGGCAACCAAAATTTAATTTAGTTAATGATTAATTGATAATTTAGGCCTGGAATTATTAAAATAGTATATTTTCATCCAAAACACGCAGGTGTACAAAATTTGAAAGCTCTAGTACATCAGGAAATGAGTGAAAAGTCGATTACAAAATTGCATCATTACAAGAATGAAACGAACCAAGTTAAATAAATTCATCTTCCTTTATAAATTTTAGCTGAATCCTACTAAGAAACTGTTTCTAATTTGTGATCGCCAAGGTGCGCGAGATGCTCAAATCGGTAAACCCCGAACGTGGAATTATTATTAGCATTGTTTTATTTTTATGGGTTTATTTCAGGATCGGCATGAAATGGGAGCGACTGTTAGATTTATTGCGTAATTGGATTAAGCCGAATCGTTGGACAAATCCATCGCTCATTTAAACATCATTTTGTCTCTCTACGAATTCCATTCGAGTTGGGAAAGAAGCACTTGCAGGGACCGTCCCAAATTGAAAAGCAGCAATTGTCTGCTATGGTCATTTTCTGAAAAACAGAGCATGAAGGAACTACATGCTTTGAAAGTGCGTAATGGATTGCTGAAATGAACTCGCAATTTAAGAAAATTGTTGATGTAGAAAAATTTACTTTTTTTTTACTTTCTCGTATACAAAGTACACAGAGAAAGTATTGCAATCGTTAAAATATTCATCACCGAAGTTTGGATGAGTTTCGACTTCCCCGAGTCCGAAAAAAACCTTTTTTGGAATGTAAAACTTGTGGTAATGTGGAACTGATTAACCGTCCGGACCAGAACTGTGACGGATAACAGAAATCTCTTAATACAGTAACGTGATTTCACTGGTGGCTCGGGACGAAAATGAAATCCTTTCAATACATGCATATTATATTTCATTTTACAAAACAATCAATAGAAATGTTTTATAACCTACGTTTTCGGAACTTATTATTAAACAAGTGAGGGTTAATCAAAGAACGCTAGGTAAAAGTCGGTACATGGTTTTATCATTCAAATTGTAGATCATCAACCCAATCTATCAACGGGTTGTCCGTCTGTCTATTCGTGCTCATGTGAACGCTAAATGAAATCTCTGATCTCTATCAAAATTGGGACCCAATCGAGCACGCCTTTTGCTTCACTACTATACTGCGAAGTGGGGCCACGGTGGCCTAGTGGTAAGCCGGAGGGTTCCAATTCCAATGGAGATGTGGGTGTTAAATCATACGTATGGAGTCCTCCCGCTGATGTGGTGTGGAAGTTTGGAGAGGGGGCTAGGGTGTCTTCCTCGTCATCTCTCTATGCATTGAAGTGCGGGCTCTTTTCCAAAACAGGCGACTCTCCTATAGCACGAGTAATCCGTTTCGTGTTGTATCGAATGAGTGGTGAGGGAGGGTTGTCGGAATTTTGCATATAGATTATGTGGGAACATATTAGAATGCCGTGCTCACACCGAGTTGATTTCATTAGTTTAGTTATGTTGACGTCCCGCCTTGAAGCAACTCGACGACTATTTGGGGACGAATCGCGGCCAGATGACGAGGACGGCATCTGAGCCTCCCTTTCTAAACGCACTAGCGGGAAGGCTTCTGACCTACGTCAGATTTAAGCGCACCAGGCTCCAAAACACAGTGGATCTCCAGTGTAATTCGAACTCCGTCTCCGAAGCAGAGTCCTTTGAGTGGATTTCAATTCCCTTGAGAACCAACAGAGTGTTCGGCTTTCTCTCCAACCTATACACACCGGTGCATTTAGGGCGGAAGAATAGTGAAGAGAAGCCAATTTGAACCCCTTTCCTCAAATGAGCTTGTTGCGATTGCGAGTTCTCTTGTTCACGACTATTGATGGATTGAGTCAATTTGCGTGTTGCCCAAAGTGACCCATCTAGCTGGTGGTATTTTTGAATTATCGCATGCAGCAAACATATCGAGAGACATTCAAAATTTGAAATAAATCTGCAATTCTGGTGATAAAACCATATGGCAAATCCATCTATCTATCATGTTTCATCATTTACACACAGATCTTGCTGACGGATTTCGTCCAAAATTTGAAAGAAATCTACAATTTTGGTGTCAAGACTGCAACCCAAATTTTATTCGTCTAGCTCGTTGCGTTTTTGATTTATCGTGTTCAGAGATAGACCACTATAATTCCAAAAATTGATTTTTCGATCTCAGGGAAGCCTAAAACGTAGCGATTTATGAAAATCTCGAAGGCGAATCTTTTCACCATTACTATACTTTTTCTAAGTATATTTCGTATACGAAAAGGTCAAAATATGAAAGTGAGGTGAACAAAAATGTCTGAATGGCTTAGTTTGGAGGATGAATTTGTAGAGTAAGATAAATGATTTTTTTTTGTTTCATGAATTGGTCGGCCCTATCCAAACGAAGTCTTTACGAACTAAACAAATATGAGCTAATCCTCTGCCGGCTCATATAGAAGTCTTTGTTTAATTAACATAGCTCCTTATCAGTTCGATCCAAATCATTTTCAGTCACGAATAAAACATAAGAAAGGCGCTATTCGGGTCCGCGCCGTAGATTTTTCGACCCTTTCTACATGCGATAAACTTGTGATTTATCTATACTGTAACCATTATACTACTCTGTATAAATATTGTATTAAAGAGATTGATAATTAAATTACATATTAATACGAAATACATGTTTTATGATTTATCCCGACTTTTTCACGAAAAATCTACGGCGCGGACCCGAGCTGCGTCTTTCTTATGTTTTATTTAGAGTAGCTTTTGACAGCGCCATCTGTTGACAGTATATAGAACTACATTTCGCATACGCGCAGTAAAACATTATTTATTACAAATGCTCATATTTCCTCTAATATTCAAATTTTAATACAATGTTTCTTTCACGTATTGTCAAGTATTCTGTAAGTTTCGTGTAATTCGAAAGAAAACTTTGCATGTTATAATAAAAAAAAAACACGTGGAGTTTGAAATTTTCAATTTAATACCGATTTTTGCTTATATTCTGATAAATATTTTTATTGTCTGGCTTTGGGTCCTAGTAATACTCCTCAAGCTCTTTAAAATGACACCAGAATCAACCTCCTGGCTAAATGCGTTTCCACGCTACGCTTATTTATAACCTTACATAAAACTAATTCATAACAATCACGCGCATGCGCCTACACTGGTATGATGACGTCACAGGCAAAAAATACTATGCGACAAACTGCTACAGATATGATCTATCCGTTGTGGGGTCAACCATTCTTTTCGCATTATTAGCGATTCCAATCTGACGGTATTTTGTCACGCAAGAAAGTTCGACCGACTATCACTGTAATGAGCGGAAAGAGGTCAAACGTCAAAAAAATCGTTCGTTAACGGTGTAATCATACAAGACGTCACAGTCACATGGAAATTGTAACTGCGCATACTTCCAGCTACAAATTTTCTATTCTGTGCTGTGCTTTTTTCCACCTACCAGATGTGGAATGAATTCCAAAATTAAATTGCCACGTCTCACTTGACACTCGAGGACGAATTAAATCAATTATTATGATTTTGTATATTTTTTAAAACTTCAATAGCACTGCACGTAATGATATATGAAAATGGCTATAAATGGGAAGTTTGTATGTGTTACTTATTTTTTTTATTGTGAATGCATACTTAGAGATTTGGATGCAATAATAACAATATTTTTTTTAAATGGAGAATTTTTTTCTTCTGAATCAGAATCGCATTAAAATATTTTGATGCCTAATAAAAACATAGAATAATATTTCTTGTTGACGATTTAATTATGATATAGATGTAACAATGTAGGTATTTTTTTCACGAAATCGGTGTTTCTTACATATTTGCCAATAAAGTTAATTACATTATTTATACTGATTTTCAATTGGGAGTGTAAATTTATGGAAAGTATGCTTTATCATTGTATACTTTTTGATGACTGATAATAATATTCTAAAGCTTACATTGCATCTCACTATTAAAATTCGACGTGTGTGTGTGTATGTATGTGAGGCTATCTTCTCACGAACCGCTGAACGGAGAAGCGCGCCGAAAGTACCAAAAGATGGAGAATAATCCAAGGAATTCATTTTGACTATTTAAATTCCGAAATTATAATTAGTAAAAAAGATATTAATTAAAAATGAATTTACAACAATACTTTTCATTGTTTCAGCTCAATTCAAACTGTTTTCATTGTTTAAACAAATATTTAATTGCGTGTTTCTCTTTCATTGTTTTAAGCTGCAACAATGCAATATGGATCCCTCAACAATGCAATATGGATGGCGTTGTGTGCGGGTTTTGGTGACTGATACAAAGAAACAAGGAAAATTAAATCGCTCAAATAGGGTTTTTACTAAAAATGTTGTTTTCCGTGAGTTTTACTTTGAGATTTCATGTATGCAGTGCATCTTGCTTCATGCGTATATACTTCAGTTCGAATAAATGGTAGTTACATTTGTTTAATTACATCAGAGATGGTTGAGGAGTCGGCCTTTTTTGGACGAGTCAGAGTCGGTTAAAAATTATGCTGGAGTCAGAGTCGGTTTTAATACCACGTTTTAATTTATAAACTTTGGAAACATAATTGTTCAATTTAAAGTTGTATTAAGGCCACACAGTACCCTTTTTCAAACTCTTTTTTTGGAGACAGTAATAATAAAATAAATAATTGACTTTATTTTTAGATTTTATTTATAAATATATTCCGATTAAGAAACGTCATTTTAGCAAGAGCTATTATTTTAAAATAAAAAAATTGAAAATTTTAAAGTTTTTTTAAACTCTTATAAAATTCTTAATATATTTTAGTTATTTCAAGCGAATTATATTTCTTGTATTCTTGGGAACAAAAGTTAGCATGTGATTGATGATCTGACTCTTTTTTAATTTTTGATAGTTATTTTTTGTGAAAAAACCTGAAAATTCTAAAAATATCAACCTTTTTTTAAAAAAATAACTAGAACTCTCAGGCCTAAATCCATGCCAATTCGTATAGAACATACATATGAAAGTATCTACAAAAAATTTCAGGACTCTATCTTGAACAGAAAAAAAGCCTTAGGGAATAGAAAACACTTGCATCGCCAAAAATAAAAGTCTGAGAAAAATTCATTTAAAGTTTGTAAAGGCATGAAACAAAAACTAATAATGCTTGTAGAGCTCTAATTTTTTATTATGTTATTTAGCAACTTATAAAATGCACTAAAACACTATTTTAACTCAATATGATTGAATAAATTTTTTCTTATTTGAAATATTATGTAATTAGTCTGCCAGCTCTTCAAAACATTTTGTCTCTTAACAAGTCGATAACTTTTCGGTAGTGGTATTTTCTCAACAGAAAAATGAATAAAAAACAATAATATTGTACTGCAAACCTTCTAAATAAAATAAACTTTGTGTAAAAATTAATATTATTCTTGAAAAAGTCGTTTTTATGAATATCAGTTAGGTAGTAATGAGAACTCAATAAGAATGCAGAATATGAGCAAACAGAAACGATTTGGGCAGTGAACAATGAAGTTATGATAACCATTTCACCCAAGGAATTGATTTATTCACAAAATATTTTTAATTAATTTATTTTAAGAATGGGAAAATGCTTCAAAATGAAAAAAAGAACTAACCACTTTGTCAAATTTTGAGACTGACAATACTCAGAAAACTTGAAAATCTTTAAAACTATTTGGATATCATATCTAAAATTTGGAGTCAAGTTTCCCAATCGTATAGGCCATCGAAAAATGCAAAAAAATTTTTTTCGATATTTTTCTCATTTTTAGGGTCTTATGTATGTATACGATATGTATATGTCTGTATTAAGTATTTATATGGTTTATTGTTTAAAAGTTTAAAGCAAAATTTATTTTTCCTAACCTCTCGTGTTTTCATTCAATCCATACTGTTTTAAGGTAATAAAAAGACTTGATTTGAAAGTTTTAATTCAACAATATAGGATTCAAAGGAGATATTTCTAGAAAAAAATGACAATATATTTGTAGAAAAATAAACTGGAGGCGGGCATATAAAAAAAATATGGATCCCGAGCAACGCTGGGTTATTTCCTTCCCTCCATACTAAAGTCTGACAAAAAATAATTCCGGAATTGGATAGACAATACATTTCTCCAGGGCACGGCATATATATATATATATATATATATATATATATTTACAAAATAACAAATTTTGTATTTTTTAAAAATAAGTCGATTTCGACGCATTTCCATGGACGGAATGTTTGAACCGCTCTTTTCTCCTTATTTATTTAGAAGAAAATGTTGCCATCTGTCACGTGATCTCACTTCTCTCCGCCAGGGAATGACGTATTATTTGAGATAGCCCGTGCAACGCCGGGCCACGCAGCTAGTAGTTTAATAAGCTGAGAAAATGCTTGAATTAGAATAAAATAAGTTCTTAAAATTTACATGAAGGCATTAATTTAAAACTAAAAAAACTTATTGCTGCAAGAAAATAGAAGACACAAAATGTTATTCATCAACAGCATTTATTTTTATCATATTAAATCATGCTGAAATACGTTCTATGACTATGGGAATATCTGTTATAATTCTTAGCACAATATATCCATTGAAAGTCATTTCAACAAATGTGCGACCATAAATAACTGACATTCTCAGAGGTGAAAGTGAAAAAAAAAATGTTAGCCGCTTGCTTGTTAGCCGTAGCTGTATTCAAACGATTCTTAAGAAACAAAACTACATTAAAACGACAGAAACTCTGCTGATATCAATTCCATACATTCGGCAAAATATCGATATAACTTGCTAGTATATTTTAGTGGAAAGAAACTAGCTCATTCAAATAACTGCAATTTTCAAATAATCCACCATTTTTGTTATTGGTTTCGGAGAATTAGGTTTTTATCATCTTGTAAAATTTGGAAAATTGAGATAGGTGGTGTTGCTTGTTAAGCGACCATATATGCACGACTAGAAAAATTCTTTCCAAAATTGATTTATTTCTATTTTAATTTGATTTTATTTACTGTAAGACATTTGGAATGAGAAAACATCACCATGATAGTTCCTTGCCTTGGAATTTGCAATAACCCAAAGTATACTTAGAAATGGGTAACTAGAAAAATGCGATCATTTTGTCACTTCAGTTTTGAAAAACTAAAGAGCAAGCTGCAAAAACCCCATCCTGGAATCTTTCATTCAAACATGCCTTTGGAAATTAATTGCAATTTAATATTCTCTTTTAAGAAGCATAGAAATAAAGCAGAAGTACTCTGCCAATTATAATGCAGCAATTGCCAATGATGTCATTTATATTCTTTGCGAAACAGGTATTCTTTTTTAATTGCCTATTAAGACGAATAAAAAATGAAATTAGATTTATAGTTCCGCGGCTCCCAAAGATGTCACCACGTGGATCTATTTTAGATTCCGTCTTAAGAATATAATAATTATAATAAATCACATTAATATTTCGTCTTACATTTATAGTGTAGCAATAACCAATCATTCTCTTGTGCGTTCTGTATCACTGCTTGTATCTCTTTCATGTTTTTCTTAAAAGAAGGGAAAAAAAGATCCCATTGATAGTTCAACGATTCTCAAGGATGTTGCCTGTCCTTTATGCATTTCTTTCTGGAAACGCAACTCACGGGACATTAACTATCATTTCCATAAAAATAATCTGGTTTTTTTATTATTATATTATAAAAGGCTATCTTGCTAATACAACATACATTTAAATCTCTTGAATTGAACTCTTGAAATTAATTATCTCTTGAACTAAAAGATTGTTATAATTTTGTAATATTGTTTGAATTTGTCTTAATTGTTAATAGCATTTATTTGATTTCACTCTTTATATTTGATATCTCTTGAATGTTTCTAAACTTATTATTATCAGTCAGTTCTGTGCGCCAAACGACTTTTCTTTTAATCGATGTTATTATTTAAGGCGTAGGACTTTCGCCAACAGCATATTCCTCGATAAGTCGAGCCTTTAATCGTTTTAAGAAATTTAATTATTTTTCGAATAATTTATTATTATTTTTCTAACTAGTCACTGCTTTAGTTTTGTTTAGTTATATTAACGTCCCGTTTTGAAGCAACGCGAGGACTATTTTGGGACGGACCTCATATTTTTGAACCACGGTCAGATGACGAAGACAATACCTGAGCTGACACCCCATCTCCAAACTTCCGCACCACACCAGCGGATGGAAATTTGGCCCCCTATGATTTAAAGTACAACAGGTCCACATGCATGGTGGATCTTCACTGGAATCGGGTTTAGAACCTGGAACTCTCTGGCCTCGAAGCTGAGACTTACCAATAGGCCGCCGCGGCCTTACATACTCATTGGAAGCGAGAAAAAAAATTCCGTTGAAAAAGAGATGCAAATAATATTTTGTGCAACTGCTATCAAAAATTATTTCAATCTACTAACCAGATGAATTTTCATGTTATAAAGACCTTTATTTCTTAACTAGATTTAAAGGTAATACAATTCCTGGCAAGCATAAGTGGTACGCTGGTTGGACTTCTGGTCACCATATGATGCCTATCCCAATAGTCCTACTGTAGCTCCAAAAAGGTATGCCAATCTAACAAAATTTTCGATATATAATACATTAAAACTTGTGATCAAGGGGCATTTGGGCCATTTTTATTCGAAAATCGCAGCCGTTCAGTGCCTAACTGGCCATCTGAGCAAAATGTTATCTCTGGAACTTTGAAAATGTTTCAAATTTTCTTTTACAATTTGCTCCCATTGACCATTTGACCTTCTTGCTGAGGATTTCCCTGTTGCACGTGTGCCGCTGTTTAGAGATTTGGGAAAATAATATTGGCAAGATTGCAAAAAAGATCCTTATAATTAATTGGTTATTTCATTAGCCTTAGAAATTTTGATTTTTCTTGAAATCAACACATATTTTCAAATTATTATTTCAATCCAGATCTTTTTATTCAATTCTACGATGGAACTCTAAATATCATTTACAGAGATAAGTTGAGTTTGAATCTCAAACTCAACTTATCTCTGACTTTCGGAATAATTACTCAGTCAGCTTTCACTTGTATTCACCGTATTTTTCAGCAACTTTCCAAACGTCTACTCCAGCGGTTCCCAACCTTTTTTCCCTCGCGCACCCCTTGATTGTTGTTTTGGTTTCCCCCAACCATCCGTCTATGCAAAGAAGTTTTGATCAATAATTTTAAGGTTAGCTTAAAAGTGAGATGGCTAGAATTAATAACATTTGCAGAACTTATTCTTGATTTAACATTTTATTCCATTTTTTACAATAGCATATGTTCAATGCCGAAGCAAATGAAACCAGTATTGTAATTATTTCGTGTTAACTTATAAGGATAGCCAAAAATTACACGTCGTAATAATAAACTATCCAAAAGGTATAGTTATTAAACAGCAAGTATTCACTTGGAGAAACAATATTCTCTAACTTTTTTAATCCTTTATGTTTTCTTGTTTCCGCCATTAACAATTTTGATTTCGCGTACCCCCAAATGATCCAGATTCAAGACAATTCCTTTTTATGTGTGTAATTTCCATGGATAAAATATTAAGATTTTGGACACGTGATTAAAAGCAATAAAGATCTAATTTTTTACTTGAAAAGCTCATTTTTAGGATATTAAATATATTAGATAAAAAAATAACTGTACATTTAGAGGGATAAAGTCATGGGAATCTCCTCCAAAGGCGCAATTTCAATATAAACCTTATCGAGTACGGTTTATAGGAGATATATGAAACAAATAATTTATTTTGTTCTTTCAAATATATAAAATTCTTTAATTCAGTTATCTAGCAACTTTCTTTTTCAATCAATATTTTTCTTTTATTTGAAGCCTCTCAGACTTTGATGGAAACATGCTCAATTTGTGCTTAACCCCTAGTCAGTCGCGAAGCATCGATTTATTTGAACGTCAATAGAAAATGAACGATGACTGCGTTTTGTGGCTGTGTTCGTTTCGACTGTCCGGTGAACGTGTGAAGGAGGGGCAGAAACAGAAGCATTGATTAGTCCGGGGATGAAAAAGTGGAGCTACGATTCAGTGGAAATGATAGCCTTCCAAAGGTGTGAGGGACATTTCTTTCATAATTTTTGTTATACAGACAACAGGGTTATTATCTATATATTTATTTATATTTCTTGTATCAGGTTTGAGCTCACGCTTTGAAGGTGGGGTCGACTTGAAGGATAAGATTTAATTTTCTGGCGGTTTAGAGAGGAAATTTTCAAAGTGGAAAGACTTATTGCAAAGCCTCAGTTGGGTCCAAATTACCATCCACTTTACAAGCGTACAAACATACTGAAAAACAAACGCACAAGTAGTGTGTTAATTAAGATAGACAAGAGGAAATTTAATTGAATATAATTATTTGTAAATTTATGTAAAATGTACTGAATTGATATGGTTTTCTTCATTAATATTGTCTATTAATAAGTGTAAAGAGAAGTATTAATTAAATAGAATCAATAGGAAATTTAATTGGATATAATTATTTGGTAAATTTAAGTAAAATTTATTGAATTAATATGATTTTCTTTGTTGATATTGTCTAATAATATTGAAGAACTTGATAGTAAGGTTCAAGTTTTCTTGACCTCGAGAATTTTAATGCTACTTATTTCTCCATGTGAGGTCACTATCTATAGTTTAAAAAATGTTTCTTGAGGTTTTTTCACATGTGACTTCACTTTACTTTTTGGCCGATAAAAAAGACTTCATTCTGCTTTGTAATATAGATTTGCGTCAGAAAATATTATGAGGGAATGAAACATCGATTCATGATGACGAGTTTAGTTCAGGATATTTGGTTAATTTAGATTAAATGGTGTCAATCCACTTTACGTCACAGTCACTTGACAAACGTAAATGCGCATGCCATCTGAGAACACTTTTGCACTCCTGCAAGAAGTGCAATGGATTCCAAAATGAATCCATTTGATGCGTATTACGTGTATCATAAATTGTCTTGGACAAGTAAGAAAAGTGAAAAATTATTTCTGGAATCGAATTGAAACTCCTCCTGCTCAACACCTTTCCGTTTGACTCGCCCTCCATAGTTTTCAAAGCACCAGTTATGAATAGGACACAATTTTAGTAGAATGTTTGGCGGATCTTCAGATGAAAAGTGATATTTCTCAAATAATAATGTAAAGCGTTTTTCAGATATCCGGCACGCAAATATTGAATTCAGTCCGCATACATTGAACGCAATTTCTGGCGATAATTTAATGCTGAACAAAAGAGGTATTTAGGTTTAAACGCTTAAAATATATCAAAGTATAAACACTCAAAGTAATATGCATTATTCTTGTTTTATATATGCTTTTATCTTTTCTCCATTTTAATAAATTACGGCATTATTTAATCCCCATGAAAAATAGTTTATACATGCACGAGAAATTCAGGTAATACCACACAAAAAAATCTCGAAATTTCAGAATAGCTACATCGGAATAAATCACAAAAATGGACATTTTTGGAAATGAAATATTTGACACCTGATTTTTGAGAAGCTCTTTTAAAATTCTTTTATAAAAGATCTCAGCCGTGAAAACATTGGCCTCATTTACGCATTCTGAAATCAGTAAGTTTAAATACCAATATTAGGCGTACATCTTATTTCTAAGGTCGGATAGCAGCTTCGTTAACAGAAGATCGCAGCTTTTATTCTACAATTCATTAAAAATCTGCTATATATTTGGTCTGATGCTCATTAAATATTGTCCAAATGAAGAATTCTCACATCTGTATGGTAAAAAATTTGGGAAACAGCAACAAGTGTCATCTTCATCATCTGCTGCAGTTCAGAATAACGAGTCCCAGCCTCCATAATTCTCATATAACTTCAAAACGAGGAGTTTATCTGACAAATTATATTAAATCTTTCATTTACGGATGGATTTAAGAAATCAATCAAGTATTCAAAGAACATTTCTCAGATGCATTTAATTAGTTTACTGACCCTCTTCCTTGGGCAACGTAGAAATCGCATCTGAATTGTTACATACAATATGGCGGGATATCTTATTACAGTGTTGTATACAAATAGCAATTCGCTTTATTGCTAATGTTTTTCGAATTGAAGTAAGCATTACTTATAAATAGGGACTAAAAATAGCCCCCGATTTTGAACAGAAAAGGGAAAAATTTACCAGTGGTTGACTAGCTAATTTGTTGCAGTCGGTAAAATATTTTCCTTTTAGGATTCAACCTCAATTTTTTCCCTAATAGGTAACCGTATAATTTATCCTAAATTTTCAAGACGGTGTTAATTCATTTTGTTTGCCTCACTGATTTTAATTTCAGCTGCAAGAAATTTTTAAAAAACATTTTGTTATTTCTTATAGCTTTTTATAAATCCTCCCTGCATGTTTCAACTATCCGATGAGTTCATATTCATAGATAAATATAATGCAGATTTATGTCAGTATTATTAAAAATATTCAATAAATAATTCTATAAACGTTTCCCTTCATCTTTAATTCTTATTGTGTCAAAGCGAAAAAGTATTCTTACCATTTTATTCGATAGCAATTGGTCGTAGAGTAATATATCGTGCCACAGTTATTTTCAAAACGTATGCAGTGTCGTAGCCTATTTATATTTTTATCTTTTCTATCAGGACATCCAGATCTGATCATTGTGGCAGTATTCTTTCAACGAAATGAAATAAATAATAAGTTTCTTGAAATTCGTTTGAAAAAAGTCTTTCATTCAGTAAAAGAGGCATTTAATAGAAACCTTTTCTTTAAAGAATGAAAAAACAAACAAACATGCTTTAAAAATAAACGTAGGTTATTGAACTTCTCTTGCCCAACGATTCCAGTGTGAAATAAACAGATACTGCGAATGAATTTCAGTAGATCTCAAAAGAAATGCGGATCAATTTATTTCCTTTTTATGATCTATTAAATTTATGAGAATAACTAAGAGAAAAAAGAACTAATTGTTAAAAAATACCTTTTTTTACGATGCTTTTTAATACTTCTCTGGTTTACTGTTTAAGGCGAGACCGACTTAAATAAATACCTTATTTTTTAAAAAAAGAAATCATTAGTTTTTGTTTCAATGAATCATTTCATGTGCCATATCTTTGATGGAACTTTACGAAGGGTTGAGAAAATGCAATTTTATAAAAATACTTCTCCCAATGGCTTCAGTGGTAACGCACACAATGAGGGTCAAATATTAGGAATGACAAGAAAATTCTCAGAGTAGAAACAAATGATTACAATGATCGTTCTTTTTTTTAACTTCGTATTTTAATCATAGAATTCATTTCCAAGAAAATTTTGGAGACAACAATTTATTTACAGGGAAGCCATAATGGATCTTTTTTTCCGCCGTGAAACAAATGAGCGCTAAAAGGCATTTGGATTGAATGATCTTCTGACTAAAACTGCGAGTGATCAACCAAATTCTCCTTTAGCCGAAATGAGAGAGAAGGAAGAGAAGGTGAATAATGACTCACGCACACTGCTTTAGGTTCAGGGGTGGCGCCATTGGGGTATCCGGGGGCAGGTCCCCCCTGTCGGAGATTCTGTGCCCCCCCATAGGAGTAAATTTGTGCACCCCGATCAAGCAACGGGCTATTCAACTAGTAGATAAATAAAGATCTGGAGAAAATTTGAGGGGTCATCGTTACGCCCTCTCGTTGTGCAGCCTGTCGAGGAAGCCCTGCCCCCCGTCGTACAGACCGTGCCCCCTGTCGGGCGAACTCTAACTTCACCCCTGTTCAGATTATTCTATTTCTTCTTTTATTTTCGAATTCTCATGCTCGTAACTTTATCAGATTTTCTAATACACTTGAATTTAGTAGAAGTGTAAATCTTTTTATGAGAAATGATGGTTCCGTCATATGTTTCCAAACATAGGAATATGAAAAGTTTTAAGAATAGCATGCGGATTTAGACTTTTCTAATCTGTCTGTGTACATGGGAAACTATAATTTAAAAACATGTATGAAAAATGGCATTCAAGAACGAATTAATGTAAGGAAAAAACCAAACGAGCCAACACAAAAAATGAAAAAAAAAATAATGCAAGGCCAATATTATAAATAACAAAAACTGTAAAAATAATAAAAATAGAAGAATATTGCTCTGAAGATTATCATGCTAGTTATTAAAATTTATACACAGCGTTATTAGAATACTGCCTAAATATGTGACTATAGATCGTACATTTGTCAGGTATGTGGTGATATCTCTCTTATATTCTGTACAGCACCTCTGTACACAAAATGTAACTCTGTACAACACCCAAGTGAAATGTCAGATCTTGCAGTGTCTGCATCTCTGAAAAGTTCATTTCTGATCTTTTAAA
>BGPR01012862.1:0-43467 GCA_013235015.1 Araneus ventricosus | reverse complement strand
CCCCCCCCCCCCCTCTTTTTATGCTGAATGGGCTTCCCTAGCTGACCTAGTGACTGCGACTTGACCTTGAAGTACGCTAACTGCCTCATATCGGTATTGGTCACGGCCAATGTTTTCTTCGTGTTTCATTCCGATACGTTTCTGGCAGGGAGCCTTTGGTTTCTGGAAATAACACGGGGTTTTTACTTTCAGATGGCTGCGTATATCGATAAAATTCGTTGTTTTGATTGCGATGCTACATTATTATGAAAAAACTTAAAGCAGCATTATTTACGGCAACCTGAAAATAAACCTCCGAAGTTTCGATCGATCTCTACGGCTGCAAATCGATCATTTTTTAAAAATGGGAGCGAAAAAAGAACAAATTCTGAAATTGATAAAGACGAGGAACAGAGTTTAAGCCAAGATTGCCCCAATTTTAAACATTCTAAGCATTAGTTAAGAAATATGGAATTCATTATTATACACACTTTCAAAATATATATACATACGTGCAAATGCAAAATTCCATAAAATCAAAAGTTGTATCAAGAATTTTAGTAGAAGACGGCTCTATTCTTCCTTGTTTTAAATAATAAACAATGATTCTATAAAATCTTATATATGTAAAAATTTCAAAGTTTTTCTTTCGTGAAAAAGCAATTATTTATTGCATTTTAAATTAAAAACATACATTAAGACATTTTTTGGCATACTTAATTTTTTTTTTTTTACAATAAACAGGAGACATAAATTTTTAAATAACATCTAACATTTGAAGAATATTTCATTTATATGAGCTAGTGATGTATTGTTTTGAAAACTTCACCAAAACAGAAAGACACCAAGTGCTGTGTTTAAAACGGAAAAGTACCCAAACATAATTTTCTGCATAGGTATTTGTATAGTATGATTAATATTACTTCTGAAACAACTTGATACTTCATTATTGTTAATTATCTGCCCAAAGAAAAAAATAATCTTCATATGCTTTTGTTTATTAATTTATACAATTATATTATACAAATAATAAAGATGTTATATGGTTTTTAATTTAAGTTTGTCGTATTTTAATAGTTGTAGGTTGATATAAATGTTTCAAAAAAAGAAAGCAAATTATTTATAGTCGCGCACTATTCTGCAGACTATTTTTAAGAGACCCAACCTCCGTTGCAGACTATTGAAAAAGCATTCTGCCACTGGGGTAATATATAGAAATTGCATTTTTCATTTCAGCTTTGCCTTCCGTTATAATCCAGCTCTACAACCTCGAGCTCTTATTGTATTTGGTTGTATCAGCAAAACTGTTCGTGATTTAGATGTAAAGCAACTTCTCAGAATCCTAGTTCGAGCTCTAGAATCTTTCCAAGATTTGCAGCTGATAGAGGCAATTATCATGTGTTTGACAAGATTACATCCATTGTTACGTCCTGTAAGTTTATTTAAAATCAGTTTTATTTTCTTAGATTTTTATTTATTTCTATTAAGCATGTTGATGTGATGCCACCAGGGGAAATCCTTCTTTTACAAAATTGCAACCTTGAATATTTATTAATTATTAACCCTGTGGAACTCAAAATATGTAATTGCTTGAATGAAGCAAGTAACTATAAGGGTAGTTTAAAAGCTAAATATCTTGAAAATTTTCCAATTATTATTTCAAAATAGAATTTAATATTTATATTCGTTAATTTGTTTTTAACTTTTTTAGGAGTCTCCAATCCATCGAGCACTTTTCTGGGTAGCTATATCTGTGTTACAGTTGGATGATATGCAGTTGTATGCTGCTGGCTTAGCTCTGCTGGAACAAAATCTCCATACTTTGGATTCCCAAGGAATTTTTGAAAATAATGTAGGTTGTACAAGTAGAATAAATTCCTTTTATGGCAATTTGATACTTTCACATAATGCAAGTTTTTCCTCCAAAAGTACGATCAATGAAAGCATTTTAAGACAATCGTATTAGTGAATGCTATTTTAAGATAACTGAAAAAACCATTTTAAAATCTTTCTCTTTCAAACTGACTTCTTTCGCATAGTAAGAGGAACAAATTATTTAATATTTTGACTGTTGAACCTATTTTGAAGATCTCTAACAATCATGAATGATCTCAAAGTTGCCAGTTAATGTGTTAACTAATACACTGGTTGACAAATGCTAAGGACCATTTTTAAGATTTCGAAAATTTTGGACTTAATAGAAATACAATGGTTCACAATCAGTTATGGAGAATCGTGGGACACACATTGTCGGAACTCACATTTTACAGTGAAGATTCGGTCACCAGAGCATTTAGATGCAGTGACCAGAAAGTGATGAAGCTGAAAAGGGATTTTGGCCCATACCGTTTAACAGAAAGATGATAATGAGGTGAAGCTTTAGTCAATAGTTTTGTTTGATGTCCATAATATTTGCATGTATTTTCATAAAATTAGCATGAATGTTCGAGGAGATATAAAGGTATTTTTTAAAAATCAAAAATTTTTCTGCAATGTTTTTGCTTATAACATGCAGAGTTTAAAACCAAATTGTACAAAACTTACAGAATACTTGACAATATGTAAAAGAAGCGTTGTTTCAAAATTTGAATTAAATAATTTGAAAATTAGAGAAAATATGAAAACTTGTAGTAAATAATGTTTTACTGCGCATGCGGGAAAGGTAGCGTAAATTTTCTTTGATAACTTTAGAGCCAGATATATAGAGCAACGTACATAAAAATTCCAGTTCAGTACTGTTAATATTCAGAAATATATCCGTATTGCAGCTAGGTGAATTTTGGTACACTCTTAAGAGAAGCTAAATTATAAGGGTCCACGCAACAAACTAAAATTGATTAAACTTGAATCTTCAAACAGTAATATTGAATTTTATGAAAGATGAATATCCTGAATACACATGTACACTAATAAATTAAATACATAATTTAAACTGCATTTCAATGGTAATTATTCAAGGATTCAAGTTTAATAAATTTCAGTTTGTGCATGGACCCTTATCACTTAGCTTACCTTAGAGTGTACAAAAAGTCACCTAGCTGCAATACAGATATCTTTCTGAATATTAACGGTATTGAACTGGAATTTTTATGTAAGTCGCTCTATATATCTCACTGAAGTTATAAAAGAAAATTTACACTACCTTTCCCGCATGTGAAGTAAAACATTATTTACTACAAGTTTTCATATTTTCTCTAATTTTCGAATTATTTAATTCAAATTTTGATACAATGCTTCTTTTACATATTGTCAAATATTCTGTAAGTTTCGTACAATTTGGTTTAAAACTCTGCATGTTATGAATAAGAAACATGCGGAAAAATTTGAGATTTTTTAAAAATACCTTTTATCTCCTCGAATATCCTTGCTACTTTTATGAAAATACATGCAAATATTATGGACATCAAACAAAACCATTGACTAAAGCTTCACCTCATTATCAGCTTTGTATGAAAGGGTATGGGCCAAAATCCCTTTTCAGCTTCTGGCTTTGCTTTCTGGTCACTGCCTCTAAATGCCCTTGTGACCGAATCTTCCCTGTAAAATATGAGTTCCAACAATTGGGTGTCCCACGATTCTCTGTAACTGATTGTTTACCATTGTATTTCTATTAAGTCCAAAATTTTAAAAATGGTCCTTAGCATTTATTTGTCAACCAGTGTATAGTGGTCCACATTTTTGTACTTTGCAGGTCTAAATGTTTGGGGTTTTTTTCCGTATTTATCATACAATTTCCATTGTAATTTTAAAGTTTTGATTTTCAGCATTTTATGCATTGTGTTAAGAAAGATTATTTAACTTTTTTCATAATTCTATATTTTTTCCTACTTCTTTTTTCTAGAAACCTGTTCATTTGTATATGCATATTGTGATTCAACTATTCTTTTATTTTTGAAAAATACATGTTAAACACTTGAAGAATTGATTTGACATTTAAAAATAAATTCTTTACTCTTTTATACAGACTTTGGAATACATTATGATGTCCAGCAGAGAACCCTTAGAATGGCATTTTAAGCAACTTGATCATTCTGTAGGATTAAGTTTCAAATCTAATTTTCACTTTGCACTTGTTGGACACCTTATAAAAGGTAATATATAAATATAAATTGTCAGTTTTTGAAAATTTAACTAAGCAGTAAAAATATGAGCTATAGTTTAATTTAATGGTTAAATTTATATGTTTAGTGCAATGTTTTTATTATTATAATGAGTCTCATTCAAAATAACATTTATCTAGTTGGAAGTATAATTGAATCAACATATGAGATTTTTTTTTATGTTTGAAAGATTATGTAAGTAAGTTCTTTTATAGTGTAAATATTCTTCCTGTTTCAGTGCCCTAAAAAGTTTAAAGGGTTGATTGATTTATGAATGTACTTCTTAAAGATAGAAAGGTTTAGTAATCTTGCACCTGTTTTTGATTAAGAAAGATCTTGAAATATTATTGGATGGAAAATCATCTAGCCACTTTAATATTTACCTATATTTATTAGCTATCTATGTCATAATAAACACACTCTTTGTTTTTAAGTGTTCCATGTTAATGTGGAGTCAGTATTAAATTATTAATTTAGAAACACTTATAAAATTTCTGTGAAACAAATGACAAATTGTGTAATATTATTAGGTTTTCGACATCCTACACCAACCACAGTTTCTAGAACTACAAGAGTCTTAAATACTTTACTGGGAATAGTAGCAAAACCACATAAAAGGTAAATGAAATTTGTTTTATTTAGCATCATAGTTAGGATTTAAAGAACTTGTAAAATTAAAAGATAGTCTTCTTATTAATAATTAGGAAATATACTGATGATTGTTACTTCATATACTATCATATTGATTATTTTTTATGATTTACAGATTGTTTTCATATATTTTTGGTTGAGAAAATTTTATTCCCTGTTGCAAATGTTAACATTATTATCAATTGCAACGGTGTCCCCCAAAAAAATATATAAAATCTGAAGTACAGTAAAGCACTGTTTATATGTTTCTCATTTATACATTAATTCATCACATTCTCGATTCATTTGTAACAATTGTAATGACAAAGTACTTCATTTATACGACACAAAGCTTTGGTTATATGTTGTTTTTTCCCCCTTTCTAAAATTTTACCTTAATCATTGTTTTCTTGTTCACTTTTATAATAAATGTTTAATTTTAAAATTTAATTATTAACTATTCTATCTTTAACTTGAAAATTTCTTTGAACGAATTTACATTTGTAGCATTAAATTTGTAATAATCAAAGTTGTTTATTAAAATGGCAATTATGTCTTTTCATTTGTTTGATATCAGTCCCTTGAAAGGCATATAAACATTGCTTTACTACATGTTGAAATTGAGGAACTTTCACTTTCATGATAATTGAAACAAATATTTCTTTTGATATTATGCAATATAATCCATAAAAAATATGATTATGATTTCTTTATAATATTAAATATGATTTTTTATGTTAATCTAGGGACAAATTCCAAGTAACTCCAGAGAGTGTTGCTTATTTAGCTGGTGAGTAATTCTAAAGTTTTATCTCTTATATGTAGTAGTTGGATGCTTTTTAATTTTACCTTTCCTGAAATGTATAATATTTAAATAAAAATCTGACTGCAAATCATATTTTGTATGTTAAAATCTTTAATATTTTTTTATGTACTCTTCACTATTAATAATGCCACAAAAAGAAAGCTTGCCCACAGTCACCATATCACAGTTGGTAGAACATTGTATGGTTAATCTGATTTTCCGTGGTTCGAATCCTAGCCATGGTACTTTAATCCAAGGACTTGTATTTTAATTCTAAAATGTAATTGTTTGTTTATATCTAGAGAATTATACATTTTCCTGTACACTTCTGGATAATTATCCTTTAATATTCCTTAAATGCTGAGTCCTAGAAGTTGTGGGTAAGTTCTCTGTTCTCTTGTGTTGCGAGTTGCTTCAAGCTAATAAATCTACTGTATTGGTAAATCGTTATTGATAAACTGTTCACTTTTTTTGCGAGTTACTTCAAGCTAATAAATCTACTTTAATTGTAAATTGCTTTCTACTATTCTTTGCAACTTCGTGATATGTTTGAGGGAAGCCCCGGGTAGAAATCCTTCAATCTTGAATCATAATGACAGCACATCCTGAATTTTCCTGAGTAAAGAAAGAGAACTAAGATGATGGGTGTAAATCAAGGCAGTTGTAGTGTTGCCTACCTACTGACCATTAAGAACCCGTCAATCTTCTAAAATGAGGCTGGGAAGACCCTAGCAAGTGGCTCAAAGAATGTGATAAGAGTTCAATAAATGGGACATCTAGCTAAAGTTGATTTCTTGCTGGACAGTATATTTTCTTTACACTTCTGGATAATTATTCTAGAATATTCCTTAAATGTGTAAATGCTAAATACCACAAGTTGTGGGCAAGTCCTCTGTTTGCTTTGGTTTATTACCAGTTGCTTCAAGCTAATAAATCTATTTTATTAGTGAATTGTTTTCTATAATTCATTGTATCTTTGAGTCAGTATCAAGATTTTTGAAAATATGAAATACAATTCGTATATATGTACAAGTATATTCAGTCATTCCTATTTCAGAACCAAAATTGAGTTCTCTATTTTTGTTTTTCTCAATCCATGCATAATTGTTTTATGATTTTTCAATCAATTTAAATTGTTGTGTTTTCTCCTTTATTTGAATTTTAATGTTTTTCTGCCAAAAATGGTGTATTTTTATTAACCTAATGTTATTTTGCAAAAAATGTTTTGGTGAGTCATTTTAAACTGGTACAAAGCAGCTGTGGCTGCCTTGCAATGCTAAAATTCTATTATTATTGATTAATATTCTTGTAAAATGAACAGTGGGAGAAATAATTTTTTCTGTTTCTGCAGCTTTAGTCTCTGTATCTGAAGAAGTTCGCAGCAGGTGCCATTTGAAACACAGAATTACTCGTGTTGTATCTGAATCTCCCAGTGCAGAAGCTTTTGCTACAGAACTCCATCTCACTGTTTCACCTCAAGTGTCGACATCTCCAAGCAACCCTAGCCCACCTACTCCTTCACCTTCATCTAATTCTGCCCAGACATCTCCCCACGGCCCACCTCCACCTAGCAATTGTATGCAGCAGACATTACCAGTGACACCAGTAAATAGAAGACACAAGTCTTGGGATACACTGGATCAGAATGCTTTGTTTCAAGCAAAGCAGAACAAGCAATCTCCCGTTCAACAGGTAAATTATAAAATTTTCATTTAATAGTTTTAGAAATGTTGGGAGAATATTTTGACTATAAATTCAGTTTTTGAAAAGGACAATAAGAAAATGTAATCTAAAATAATTATTGAATTATAATCATTGTAATGGATAAATTATTTTTTTATCAATCGAACTACATTTATGACAATTTTTCATGTTTTAGGATGCATAATACTACGGAAAAATTTCTAAAAACCAGTTACTTGATATTTCTAATAAGGGCTGGAGCATGATAATTTTTATATGATGTTTGTATGCATTCATATAAAAAAAATCATATATATTCTCCTTCCTCACTGCACTTCACTATATATCTAAGTTCTACTGTATCTAGAAACTATATAAATAAAATTAATTTGGTGTTTGAAATATAACTTTTTTTTAATGATATTCATGAAACAAAGTACATATATTATTTTATCATTATATTTCTAAGTGGCATTCAAAGCAACCCTAAACCTAGTAGCAGTACAACATATTTTCAACAGAGACAGCGAAATTATTCGCACCCCCTTCTCTGTATAAATGATCACAATATTGCCCTGTAATTTTTGTTGCTATACATACATTTATATTTTTTTATTGGGAAAAAAATACATCTGATGTCACACTTTTTTCTTATTATTGTTTGAACTTGGTAAGGGCTTCATTCACCTGACTCTTATGCCAACCCTGCCAGTTAGAACCAATCTATTATTATTGACTTAAATGAACTACATTGTAGTTTTTTTTTTTTTTTCCAGCCACAATCAAAGGATAACAAGGTTTGGCGTAGTTTAGACATAGATGCTCAAAACATGAGACCTCGTTTTAAAACACAGCGTAGCAGCTCTATGCCGACACCTAAGGCTCAGAAGAGTGAAGATGGAGGCAGGATGTCTCCAGATTTGGATGACCAGGAGGATGAATCTCCAACTCACAAAGAAGGAGCATCTCGGGTATCAAATGAAGATAATGTTCTCTTGGACCCAGAAGTCCTGGTTGAATTTCCTACTCAGGCCTTAGTTCTCACTGTATTGGTATGTATAATCTTTCTATACCCATTCTTATCTTTTATAACTGTTGTCAAATGATGAAGGTCTTTTTTGAAGTTCAATCTTTTTTACACTTCATCAGAATGCTTTGTTTCAAGCAAAGCAGAACAAGCAATCTCCCATTCAACAGATAAATTATAAAATTTTCATTTAAGAATTTTAGAAATGTTGGGCGGGGGGGCTCCCCAATTTATTTGCGATCGGACTTGTTGAGAAATTAGATTGCATAATTGTATCATTTTAAAAATTAAAATGGTAAATTGGGCGCATACATGCAATTATTAATCAGGCAACTGTTTAGTAGCATGGAGAAAGTCTATGGGCTCAAATTAGAGCGTGCATACATGCAACTTTATAGTTCGGCAACTAAACAGTTGTAAAACCGCAACGATCACCTTTTGACTAAAAAATCGGACAACTCTAGTAAAGTACACGGGTTTGTACTGGAGCGTGCACACATGCAACTAAATAGTTGCTCTGCGCTGTTCATTCAAGGGGTGAAGATCAAGACGACCGGCTCTGAAATGGTGCGTAAACTATACAAAGCTTTGCTTGAGAGCATTTTAAAGAAGCATGCAGTATTCTTAAAATAATTTAGCCCTAAAAATGGCTGGGAGTATTATGAATGATATGTAATTATTGATTGAGTGTATAATAAAAAGGAGGCCTGTGCTATATTTAATTATTTGCTATTATTATAACTTGTCAGTTGTTATTTTTAAAATAAATAATAATTTTGCAAACTTTTAATAATCATTACTCCATTTTTTTTAATAATGCATATATTTTATTACATAATTTTAATTAGCGTAATTGGTCTTTTTATTGTTGATATTTCAGATGCTTTGAAATCAGTAATTTTAATTTATTCTTTATATTATTTATCTCTCTTTATCAACATCCCTTTTTCTCAACTAATTTTTAACAACTAAGCGATGAATAAGGTATCATTGAATAGGATTTTTTTGGATACTAGAAAAGTTGCCATTTCAGCCAACTTAATCTAACTCATGTGACCTGTGCTATAAACACAAATGAAACATTTATTTACTCAATATACTTCAATAATAGACAAAATATTTTAATTATAGTGATGTGTGCTTTTTGGAATGAGCTCGTGCTATTTTGTCACATTCTATGTTTTTTGTATTCATTGTTTATTTACTATATAATTATTTTTTATAATTTCTTTGTCTGTTTTCTCTAAATTTCCCAAAATTTGTATTTATTTGGATATTTCTCGAATGTTTTTTGGATGTTATAAATAGGATCGTATATTTTTTTACAATATAAAACATTTTTTTAGCATTATAAAACAACATAATGTACAACCGGACGATGGAACTTATAATCATTTATATCTTCTATAATTTCTCAATTGTTTAAACCAATCAGACTTTTGCCAACAAAAAATTTAAAGAAAGACACTATTGTCATATTGACATTCAAATGCTAAACATGGCTTAATCGATCATTACGCATTCCCACAAATATACTGTCACTGCTCGGCTACTTTACTCTGGAAAAACCTTTGTACTTTGATAAATTGTTCCACAAACTATTAATAAATTGAATATTGTTAACAAATTCGAATTTGGTTAATTTGAAACTGACGGATCCACAATAAAAATTGGATGTATCCAAAAAAATTATTAAATGAATTAAGAAAAATTGGGTCAAAAAACAAACACAAGAGACAACAACAGTTTTTATTCTAAAAACAGCAATAAAGATTTATTTATAATATTTAAAAGTTTTAATGACTACATAGTTAATTAATAACCAGTAAACAATTTTGATCCATAAAGTAATATCAGTTATAATTTAATTTTTTTTACTAATTCCAACAAATAAATAAATAATTTTAATAAAGAAATATATGTTTAGCACTTAGAGTACAAAAATTGTGCAATAAAACTTTAAAGCAAACATTAACACTTTCATTGATTTTTTAATTAAGTACATAGAACAGCAGCCAAGAGGGAGTCCTTGAGTTAATTATGGGCCTTAAAAAATATTCGCTGGCACTCATAAGATACAGATATATTTAACTAATGAAAACAATTCCAGAATGAACATAGTTTTCAGTTTTGACCTCAAATTAATTAAAATAAATTGGAATTATAGACTAATGGTTAGAACTCGCCTATTACTAGTAATGATCATCAAAGCATTCGATAAAGAAAGAGATAATTTAAAATGAAAGCTCACCATTAAATCTAATGATTGCTTCGTGAGAATATGTTAGCTGAAAATGAATTTGAGGAATTTTGAGAAAAACTAAATTGTATCACTATAAAAAAATAATTTTGGAGCTCCCAGTGCATGCGTAGTCCATGTGAGAAGGCAGCGAGCACATCCAAAAATAAAGAGTTGAAAGATTAAAAAATCACATGTATGCGCACCTCTTGAAACTAAACAGTTTACTCGCAGTGAAATCGCGTGGTGCAGGCAACCCGACGAAACTGTTTAGTTGCCGAAGGAATTGCATGTACACTATATGCCCAAAAGTACCCGGACACTTGCAGATTTTCACATTTTTTAGAATTTCTCCGGAATGGTTTAACCGACTACCTTTAAACTTCGGACATGTAAAAAATAGACAATAACTCATATTTTATATTGAAGATTCGGTCCTGAGGGCAATTAGGGGACCGTCTACAAACTGATGAAGACAAAAAGGTGTTTGACCCACCCCGCTTCACAGAATACTGATAAGATGAAACTTTCAGAATTGGTAATGTTTAATGTGCATAATATTTACAGGAATTTTCGTAAACTCAGCTCAAATATTTGGGAAGATATAAAGGTTTACTTAAAAAATCTCAAATTTTTCCACCTGTTTTTTCCTTATAACATGCAAAGGTTTCTGTTATATTGTACGAAACTTATAGAAAAGATGACAATATGTTAGAAAAGCATTTGTGTAAAACTTTGGAGAAGAATTGTTGAATATTACAGGAATTATGAGCATTTTTAGTAAATAATGTTTCACTGCGCATGCGCGAAACATAGTGTAATTTTTCTTTCACAACTTTAAAGCCAGATATATAGGGCAACTTATATAAAAAAAAATTCAGTTGAATATCATTAGTATTCAGAAAGATATCGGCATTACAACAAGCAGAATTTTAGCTCCTGTCGAAGAGAAGCTAAAAGATAAGGGGTTGTACACAAATTGATATTGACACAATTTGTTGAATACCCATGAACACATCTAATATTTGTAACGAATAAAAAAATATATATGTAGAATTATTAAAATATTTTAAGAAAAGAAATTAATTAGATAAAAAATTGTTTCGCCATAAAATGAATATATTTAAAAATATCGTTTGGCCGTAAAATTGTAATATGTAACTTGTTAATAATCCTGTAGATAATATAATTAAATAATAAAATTTTTGTTATTTATAGTGCCTAATTAACTGGAATTTAAGTTATGCACGCAATTGATAAGTCTTCATGGATATTCAGCAAATTCTAACCACTATACAATTCAATATGACTATTTAAAGATATAAGTTTAAAAAATATCAATTTGTGTACAACCCCTCATCTTTTAGCTTCTCTTCGACAGGAGCTAAAATTCTGCTCGTTGTAATGCCGATATCTTTCTGAATACTAATGATATTCAACTGAATTTTTTTATATAAGTTGCCCTATATATCTGGCTTTAAAGTTGTGAAATAAAAATTACACTATGTTTCGCGCATGCGCAGTGAAACATTATTTACTAAAAATGCTCATAATTCCTGTAAGTTTTGTATAATATAACAGAAAACTCTGCATGTTATAAGCAAAAACAGGTGGAAAAATTTGAGATTTTTTAAGAAAACCTTTATATCTTCCCAAATATTTGTGCTGAGTTTACGAACATTCTTGTAAATATTATGCACCTTAAACATTACCATTTCTGAAAGTTTCATCTTGTTATCGGTATTCTGTGAAGCGGGGTGGGCCAAACACCTTTTTGTCTTCATCAGTTTGTAGACGGTCCCCTAATTGTCTTCAGGGCCGAATCTTCAATGCAAAATGTGAGTTATTGTCTATTCTTTACATGTACGAAGTTTAAATTCAGTCGGTTAAACCATTCTGGAGAAATTCTAAAAAATGTGAAAATCTGCAAGTGTCCGGATACTTTTGGGCATATAGTGTATGTGCCTAGCCTAATGCGTCAAATTTTTACTATCATTCAAATTTTCTGCCAAAAGCATTCAAGAAGAAAAGTAAAAAAAATTATTTATTTGTGGCATGCTTGTATGTGAAATAATTTTGACTATCCTAAATTAAAGATATTATTTCTCATTGATGGCCATTGCTTTTCTCACAATTTTTGGTACCAGACTGAGTATGAAAATGAGCAGTGGTCAATTTGTTAATAACTTTCTAATAGGAAGTCAAAAAAACTACCCTCAAATTTTATTTTCATTTACTATTTTTTCAAATTTATTATATCTATTGCAAGGAATTGACTTTTATTTTTATGTGACCATCTTCTGTAAGGAGTTTCTGTTTACTTAAATATTATTGATTTAAAAATTCATTAGACTTCAAGAAAAATGCAATGCAAATTCTAATATTTTTTTAATATTAAGTTGTCTTTTATGGCAAAAAGTTTTCTTCGAATACTATATCATCTCTCTTATTCCTTTTGGTCATATAGATTAGTTTTAAAATCTTCAGTTTCTGTAACTCTTAAATAAGAAACGAATAAATAAATGAAATTAATTGAAATAATAATTATTTAATAATCAATTTATAATTGTTATTGTATACTGATATATAATATATCAATTTATAAGTTGTATTACATGCTTAGCAAACATGTTTAGTTTTTAATTTGCATTCATACTTACTTTCAAAAAGAATAGTTGCATATGGTGTTAAATCATATATTTGTTCTCCTTTAAAATCTAATTCTTATGCTTTTACTGCTTTAATCTGATACAATTTTAGCTTTTTCTTTTTACCTTTTCTTATAGGCAACATTAGTTAGAAATACTACAGATGAAAATGAAATGCAAATTCTGTATGAATACTTAGCTGAAGCCTCTGTAGTCTTTCCCCGTGTCTTTCCTGTGATGTAAGCAAACTGGCTGTTAAATTTTATTTATATGTATTAGTATTGTATAATTGCAGTAGATATAATTTTTATCCCTCAACTTACAAATTTGAATCCATTGAACTTTTTGGTCTCGTAATTTTATATAGCTTTCTTGTTATTTCAGACATAGTCTTTTGGATTCTAAAATTACTAGTGTGCTGTCATTATGCCATGATCAAGTAATACTTTCAGCTGTACAGAGCATCATTCAGAATATGATTTCATGTGAAGATAGCAGTCAACAACAACTACACTACTTGCAAAGTATGTTGTGTTAAAATTTATTTCTCGTATGTGTAATTTGTTACCTTATAAAGCTATGCAAAGGATCATTGGTATATATCTTTCTTTTTTTTTTTTTTTCCAATTGAATCTAACAGGATATTTCTAAAAGTGATTCTGTAATTTGGTAATTAAAGATGCTGCTTAATTTTTTGATGTCTCATTTTTGTTTTGTTTGATGAAATTTACTGTTTGGTTTAGTCATAAAAAAGAATCTAATCTGAGTTTTATTTTTAAATTAATATGAATTAAAATTTTGTTAAGATGTAAATTTTGCATCTTAATGTGCAGTTCTCATTTTTAAATATGACTGGAATAACAAATCCACCTTTTTCATCAGTTGATTGATTTCTTTAAGAAATATTCAGTTTTCGAAACTGCTTACATATATTTTTTCTATTTTTATAGCTTTTGGATTTGGAGGTCTTTGGCGTTTTGCAGGGCCATTTTCAAAGGTATGTTGCTTTTTTTTATGCGCTACATTCATTCCTACTCAATATATTTTAATCTGAAAATTTGCTTAGTCTAAATGATACTATAAAAATAAAATACTCTATAAAATAAAAACAAAAACCAAGACATTTTGAAACAGTAAATTATTTCTTTTAAATAAATGATGTTCAAGTATCTTAACAAGGCTTACAATCCTAATTCTTTTCTTAAACAGATGTACAGTTTTCCTCTGTTCTGTGCTGTCAATTTGTAAATCATAACTGGCTAATGCAGTGTTTTGCCACCATCTTGGAAATCCCACAACAGCAATTGTAATCATGATAACCGTTGGCTTAATGTCAAATAACACTATTTACAAAAAAAATGTGGCAGTTTGCTGTATTTATTTCAAAACAAATTATTCTCTAATATCACATAAATAAAGTTTCAATATTGTGGAATACTTCATTTTTCAAGCAAATAATGTATTTTCCGTGAATAAAAATGGTGTTATAGATAGGAATGGATTTGACATTAAACCAGCCAATGATATGCTGCTTGAACATTGTGACATGCACAAACATATGTAATCAAATATGTTTGCTCACATGTAATTAGTATAAAGAAAAGCAATCTGAGCATTCATAATATTGTTACAGTAAGATGTGGATGATTCAAAATTCTGATAGTTATAGTATAGTTTGGATTAATTGAGATTCCCCAAATGACAATATGTGTGGCTTTATAAATGTCCTGTTGCATTTATTTTTTCAAAAAAAGTTATTATAACATTCAATATGATGTCCATTTTATTTGTTTGTGAATTACATGCTATTAAAGTATTTTCTTGTGCAACAAATATAGGGCATTAATTTATCAAAAAAAAATCTGTAATTATATAACCTTTTCAGTGGTAGCATTGTAAATTATCTTTTAATGAAAAACATTTTATTTTATATATTTATTTTCCAGACTACTACTTGTGCTACATCTACATATTGTGTAAGTAGAAGTACTTTTTATGCGCTCTTATGAAAAGATTACATGGTTGATTAAAATATCATTGTTCAGAGGAGGGTTAGAATGTTGGAATTAAATTATAAAGGGGGAAAAAACTATTTATTTATTTATTAGAAAAGCAAAAAAATTAAAGAAAATGATATTGATAAAATTACCCCTACCGATTATCATAAAAGGCCCTGTGTGGACTTATTCGATTCTACCCATGTAATACATCTCTGTATTAGTCAACATTTATAAATTAAAATCTACTCTCATTATTCCTATCCCACCTTAATTCATGCATTAATGTACAGTTAAACAGAAGTCAATCTTTAATACAACTACTCTTTCCAATCACAGTTATTGTTGTTCTTATCTTTGCAAGCTTGTCTCTCCTTAAAATTAACTAAACAATGCTTTCAACCTTTAGTGCTTGTTGTACAACTTACCTTATATTAGTTTGTCATGTTTGATATTTAGATTATAGGAGGAAAAAATTCCTTTTCAATTCAATGCAATATAAGATCTTTGGTTCCAGTCAACTTCCTATGGAGTAGATTATTCTGCTCTAATTAGCAAAAAATGTAGCCATCATATATGTACTGGTACAATAGGAGTAAAACAATATAAATTGTGTTTAGAAAATCCCTCGCATTAAGTCTGCAGAGGACAGAAATCCAAATTAGTTATTTGTATGACATTTTTATCAGCACCATATGAAAAGGAGATGGGGATGTGGTAGTACAGCTCTTTATGCCCCTCGTAAGGAAAATATTAGAAATAAACCAAACTTTTCACCTCCTTTTAGATAGTTATTACTAATAGTGGACAAATATCATGAAATCAACTTTGATCATGTTTTTTATGTGAATTGTTTGGAAGCTATGGTTGAAACCTGCTTACCTGTTGAAGAAGGAGAATTGCACGATCTCTCCCAATATCCAAGCACACTAAGTGTGTCATCTACTATGAATTTGTCTTCTTCAATGTCAAGCTTAACTCTGGGTTCTCCTACAGAAAAAGAACCTACCACAGAATACTGCTCACTAGTCAGTGATGGGTCTTCACGAATAAGACATGGATCTAGCAATCAGCTTTCCCGACAGCGGAGCCTAAAGTGTAAAAATTCAAAAAATGGAAAAAATTCTCATTAGTGAAATTTGAAGGAGCTTCAACTGACATGGCAGTAATTATTAATATTATTAAAAATACCATAAAATATGTCGTGTGTATGTATATATATATATATATATTTTCATATGAATACTAAAATCTGTTATGTTATATATAGTTGTATTCGCTAAAGGAGGAATTTTCATTTCCGATATTGATTTCCTATCTGGTTTATAGTTGACATATTTTGACTTACATAATTTTCAATTATCATTTCCTCACATATTTTCACTTGAAATGAAAACAGTGTATCGTGTTTTGATTTTTCCAATGATTTATCGCTTGAATTCATAATACTTTGTTCATTAAGCAATTGCAAAATTTTATTGTATAAAAACTAGAAAAATCAAAAGAATATATATGAATCTGTAACTTATAACTTTACTAAGATACCCTGGTGTAATGCAAATCTACTTAACTACTACTCTGTCATATAACACTGTTATTTTCTTACTTGTTTCACAACACACGTTCACATTTTAAATTGTGGTAGGATAGAATTTTTGCATTAAATTTTTTTATAATTAAATAATTTTATTACCAGTGTAGAAAAGCATTTTTAAGTTTATGTTAGTAATATATCTCTCCTTTATTAATTTTTTTCTATATTACTTGTAAACTCTCTTTTATACTGATGTTTAAAAATTCAAATTGTCAAAATTATTTTCATTGGAAAATTATATTAAGCCTTTTTTATTTTATTTTTTTTTACTGTTTAATGAAACTTTTGCATGTATGTATTAAATTTAAATGTTTTAAAACTTAAGGGGGGAAAGATTTTTGTCTTATTGTATATTTAAAATTTTGTGAATCATTAATTTTCATTTGTGATGTTGCTATTGATATTTATCATAAAACTTTAATTATGAAATAAGAATATATTGAATCTCTAGAAGGACCATTTCTCTCAAAGAAAGGCCCACAGAAGAGTGACCTAAATATTCATTGCCTGTATCTGTTTGATCTAATTATCCATTATGAATAACTCTAAGGATAAGAAATGATGTTTGGTAGTTGTAATTTGAAAAATGCATTTGCACGCATATTGTATAGATTTTTTTTTTTTTTCATGTCATGTTTTATTTGTAAATAAGAACATTTTTGTTTTGCATATATTTAGAAATTCAGTTGTATCCAGAACTGAAAATTGTTTTGAATCTCTTTTTTGTGATTTTTTTTTAAATTTTAAATGAACATGAATGTTTATCATGCACTTTATATTATGTTAATAAAACCAATCTAGAATTATCCAAATTTAGATTAAAAGTATACTTTCATTAAATACTACATGTTTGAGATGGATTGGTTTAAATTGCTTTAATAAAGATAAACAGAATAGGAATATATAGATAAAGGATAATTCATTGCATTCCAGGGGGTAGAAATGACCAAAAATTTGCTCATCCATATAAATTTTGACAGCTAGTCTTACTCAATCCCACCAATTAAGACTTTTGAGTTCAGGGTAGGAATCTATTAAGAATGCCATTGTATGAGAAATGTACCACGAATTTACTTTTTATTGATAGCAGCTATGAGTCATATATTCAGTATTACTTTTATGTGTAGGTGATGTACATACTAATTCTTGTTTTTCTGTTCCTCCAGTTATGTATATGTTTAAATGTAAGAAAGATTAAAATTTTTTTTAAAAATATGCTGAAAAATTCTTAAATCATTTCTGTCAAGATTATATAACTTTTCCCATCATGTAACTTTTTTCCCCCTTCAAATCAAGGTGGTTAATATGTTTTGTGCATTTTAGTGTAACTATGTGTGTATAGATTGTATATATGAATGTAATTAAATTGTTTATAACTCCAGTGCTATTTCACTTTCCAGAGTAGTATGTTTCATAAATTTCGCTAAGTGAAGTCAAACTTTTCTTGTGTGATTTTCTTGGATGTAAGAGAAATATAAGCTTCTTTCTACATTTATGTATATTTTGATGTATAGTTTTTTTTCCCCCTTCACATTTTCTCTAGATGCTAGGTGATTTTTAGATTTTTATATATATATAATGTGAAGGAGTGTCAGTGTTGCACACAGTTATAATAAGTTCATCTCTTTCACATAGCTTAGAATTGCCGGTATATTTTTTATTTGTTATTATCTAATGTTTAATTTTTAATATTGTTTTATGCTTTAATTTTCAATCTGTTATGGATATGGATAATTTTTTACAAACAATATAAATTTAGGATAGTTAAGGCATCGTAATACTGTAAAGCCTCAAATGCCAATTATTTTGTTTTATTTAAAGCATGTTGCATTAAAAGATAGAATATAAGAAATGCAAAGCTAAAAATTCTAATTATTATTAATATATCCAGTCATGAATATATATATCTTTAAAAAAAAGAAGGTGGAATTATTCACCCTCCTGTTTATTTTCTGAAGGAAAAAAAAACTGATGTTTTGATCATCCACAAAACACCTGTTTTTCTCTAAGTGTAAAATTTTGACTCGGCAGTTGCTAAGAGGTTTTACTGTGTTTCAGACTGTCTTTAAAATCTTAATCTTTTCTAAAGCACAAAATGTTGCATCTACAAAACATATTTTTGTTGCTTTTTTTTGTACTTATTTTTAAAATTTAAACTGGATTTAAATTTATTGCATATTTTCAAGTGTGAATATTTATATTTGTTTACAGACTTGTGAAGTGGGCTCCATCTGTCCTTTAAAAATATGTATATAGACAAATTACCATGTAGACATATTAATGTACATTAAAATAAAATCACATTTCATATTTTTGTATAAAGAATTCCATGAGTTGTTTAACTTTCAACCCTTTTTTTAGTCGTGATATTTGTAAGGGCTAAATTTCCTGAACTTCTATAAATATGTAAGAGATATTATTTCTACAGGAATTGAATCAAAATATCTTTTTCTTATTGTTTCTGTCAAGTTCTGTATTATTGCGCACAATAAATCTACAATCTTACTGTGACAAAAGCACATATAAAACTATCAAACTTTTTAAAAAGTGTTGCTAAATATTTCTGTGGTGCTAATTTTAATTCAAAATATTTAACTTCATTTTTATAATTATCGTGTTATTTAGTGCATATTTATGTGTGAATAACACTGAGAACTATATTATATCCATGTTTAAATTTTTCTTTAAAAGTTTTGGAGTTAATTGAAAAAAATATTTATTGATCTAATCATATTAACTTATGAGCAGTAACAATTTTTGACAATTTATAAAGTGTTAAGGCACTCTATGCAGATTGTCTCAACAGTAAATCGCCTAGTTATATTTCTTAAACAACTATTGTGAATAACTCCAACTTTCCAAGTGAAAGTGTGTCATTTGTATCAAATCAAACATTTATGAGCTGTTTATTACATTGATTATATTTTATGATAAAAAATTATAATGAGAATGATGTTTATAATTCTATTGAGCTTTGTTGTATAGAAAATATATCCAGTTGACTCATTTATAAATAAAAATTTATAAAAACTCTTATATTTTAAAATGAACTCTAAACCATATGCTTTCTCCACAGTACATACATTGTAGAATTTACTAGTTGCTTACATGAAGCAAGTTGTGTTTTTATTTACTCTTATTTTAATGAGCTTATACAAGGAAATAGGTTAGCCCTTCTGTTGCATTACTTTTACCTGCACAATCTTTTCTTGTGATCCATATTAATAATCTATGTGGTTAATACATTGTAGATTACCATATTTGACCCACTTTTTGTTGGCATGATCTCATATTTTTGTTTTCATTTCATAAAGCTGCTTCTGCTGTTTGTATAGGTGTTGTATGTAATGCAGTTTTTTGTTTATAATTTTACAGCAGCCATTGGCACAACTGTACTTTCGTATCATTGTTGTATTATACTTTCTAGTTTCTCATCATCAAATCTGAAAAAAAGAATAATAAAAAGTTTTCTAAGTATATATGTAACTAGTTTGTATTCTTTCATTTTTATGGTGCAGAACAGATATACACATTAATATTAATTCAAGATATATTTGAGAATGGAAATCAAAGTTTGATATAATATGTAATCATGGCCTCATATTTTCAACCATTTTGTGTTTCAGAATTTTTTGTTCCATAAGTATTAATGGAATTAACTTCAAATTTTGATAACTAAATCTTAATAACTAAAATTTCAGTTTCATTCAAATGTAATTATTACTAAGTTATTAATAAAAAATGAAGCATGTTCATGAATGTTTGCAAGTGTTGGGTGTGTGTTTTTTCACACATTTCTAGTTTACATTGCAGAAATTCTGATGTGAAGTTTATTTCCTCCTAGGCACTCATTAACTGTAAATATTTCATGAGTGATTGACAAGTCAGCTAAAAACACTGAAATGGAGAATGCTTATGTTTTCATCAATTCCTTGAAATTAATCAAAAAGTGTGTATAAAAACAGTTTTTTTTCCCTTGCTATAAAAGCAATTAATCCCACTCTATAGAATAGAATATCCTAATCATGTTTGATTCAGTAAATGTCTGAGTAATGCTTGTCCATACCTATTCAACTGTCTAATGATTAGAGGTATGAGGCTGAGTAAATTGACTCGAAAGATTACTTTGATGCAGGGTGAGGGGAAATGAGGCACTTGCTTTAGATAAATTATCAGAAAGGATGTTAGATTTGGCTACCTTTAGCTATAATAAATTTGCTATCTTGACTCTGAATTGCATTTTTCATTTATATAGAGAGGAGAAAATGCAAATTATTCCTTGACATAAAAAAAAAATGTGGTTTTGTAGACGGAAACTTCATTGGGCAGCTGATGCTCATTTGACTATACAGTATACTCTCGATTATCCGTGCTCGCAAAAAAATTTAGAGAAACATTTTCACGCTTATGCATGTAAAATCGATGTTTATGTTCGATCAAGAGATTCATTCCGTGAAACTAGTGAGCCGTGACGGCAGAGGCTAAAGAATAGATTTTTTCTTTCTTCCTCCACGTGCTATCTCTACCAGTTCAACTCCTAATTTTCCGAGAAATGAATCATCCACATCCTGCTAGCTCATTCTCGTACGAACAAGCTTCTCCCCGACACATCATTCTTTAACTTCGTCTTCTTTCACTTTCGCACGCTTTCCTTTAGTTTATCGTCAGTTAGTAGCGTGAAATTTTTTACTGGTAAAAATGAGTTATGTGAAACGAAACGTTTTAAATGTTAAACAAAAATTAGAAATCCTTAAAAAAACTTGATAATGGAGAATCAGCTAGTACTGATGCAGCAGATGTACTAAATGAGGGAAATACAATTTCTCATTCTGCTGCTCTACAATCTGTGGAAACTTTGTTAGATTATATGGGACAAAGAGGATTTGATTACGGTGACATTACTGCGGTTCGTAAAATATGTGTCAATATACGACAAGAGATAAACAAACAGCAGAAGCAAAGACTAATTACAGATTTTTTTTAAGCAGCAAATATTAAAAGGAAAATTCCTAGTTTGATGTTATACAGCACGCAAATGTAAGTAATATTTATATTTTTGTACTGATGTTGATTTTCTTTAATAAAAAGGAGTTTTCGGATTATCTGTGTTTTTCTATTGCCTGTGTGATCCCTCCTGGTGATTAACCCAGATAATCAGGAGTGCACTGTACTCAAAGACAGATTAAGTTAATACAGTGGAAACTACAGAGGTATTCTTCTGCCAAGTGAAATAGTCCTGTAATTATCCTAATGTATTTTAAAAGTAATTAACATGTTTGAACATAATTTTGCTTTAAATGTCAATAACCTATATTCTCTGCAATAAAAATCTATTTTCAAAACGTATGTTATTTAATTTCATATATAACGTATAGCAAATATTATATTTTTGCTTTTTTTCCTGCCTTCTGTCCGAAATTATGCGGAAGCAAAATGACCTTGGTGCATTTGGAGAAAAAAAATTTCCCTGCTTCTTGGAGCTTTACATTTGACGAGTTATCTCTCTTGGTGCTAGTGTGATTGAAATTATTCGGAACACGTGACTGGATTTAATGCTTTTGAGTCATTTCTATTTTTTTATGGTAGCAACTTCTAAATTATTCCTGCTTTTAAAATTATTTATTGGTCTGAACTTTTTCCTCAGCATTTGCCTCTTTTTTTTTTTAACATATAACTACATGCAGCAAAATAAAACTCAAAAATATGAAAGCGATGCAAAAAACTCGAGGAAATCAAATGAAAATATTTCATAATAAAAAGAGAAAAAAACCGAGACAAAATATTAAAGAGCAAAAGAAAATCAAAAGGTTGCGTTATTGGTATTTCTCCAATATAACTATATATTTATCCAATATAACCAATTTCATTTAACCATGTATTGTAGTGTGGCTTATTATTCTGACCAAAATTGTGTCGATCAACTCTCGGGCTCTAACTCGGAAAGTACCCGGGAAAGTGAATCTTTTTCATGCTTATCAATATTTCATATTTTTAATGTATAGGTATTTTGATGTGTATCTGCAATACGCGAGCAGTAAATATATAGGGAGAATGCTGCTCGGAGCATGTAATACATATTTTTTTGCATCTTATATGTTTGGCTTAATCTGTTTTTTAATATAAAAAGTATATAATAAACTCTAGATTTAACAGATTATCTTTGTGAGAAAGTGTGTCCGAAAAATCTTTATATACAATGGAAAATATTAGAAGTGTGCTAAGAAAAATAATTAAAATAGAATATGAAGCTTTCAGCTGTGCTATATAATATAAAACATTCAATGTACATACCTTAACTTCTCAAAACTTCATATTAAAAGAGTGGAAAAAAAGGTTTACTGAATATATAATTTAAAATTTGAGTTGCAGTTCAATATTTATTTTCATTTAATTTAATTATGCAATGAGCACAGATTAATTTCTAGCATTATTGAATGTAAAATTTTAATTTTCTTAATAAATTTTCTTTTAATTATTGAAAAATACATACATTCTTTATCTTAAAATAATATGAAAGATTAGTTGATGTAGTCAATTCTTTTTTCTTTGTATAAAATCTTCTGCTGTATACAATTTTAAATATTGTGTCAAGTTTCTACAATTGGTATTTCTGAGGCTCCCTTTAATTAATAATGCAGAAATTATGTACTTAAATACAACGTAATGGAAAAAAGAGAATCGATCCACAACTTTCTCTTTTTTGTTTTGAGAGCGAAATGTTGGAGCACACGAAGTGAAAAGAAAGTCTATTTCTGGTGGTTGGCGAAGTCTTACAGAAAGTAACCCCAAGACACATAGAAACACATTCTATGTCATTCATCAGAGAATCGCTGGAAGTGCAGAGTACCATTCTGTATTATCAACTTAAACTGTCTTTGAGTATAAACAGTGTTGTCATGAAAATGGATGTAATCATTTTTCAGTGCTGCAGCCTAAAGGAAGGTCTGGAGATCTCATCCCTACATTACTGAGCTAGTAGTGCTCCATTTCTAACCAATACAATTGAATGAATTAGAAGCATTGAAAATAAGAAAAACACTAACATTCCATTTTAATAAATAATGCATCAAATAATACTAACAATGGAGTCACAAAAAATAATTGCAGAAAGCAAATTAATATTACACACCAAAACACTAAGGGTGAGTTTAGCTTTAATTTTCATCAGGACCACGACAACATTGAACCAAATGAGGCACTTGCCTTTGATGAATAATTAGAAAAATCCCATATTTATCAGCCTTTCCAAAACATAATAATAATAAAGAAGGAAATAATCGTAAAACACCAATTTAAAATAAGTATATTAATGATTTGTTGTATTTAAATTATGAAATTACTCAGAATGGCAACTTTTATTTTCACAAGAGTGTGCAAATTGTCCCCCTGACTCGCATGAAACTATGTTTAGGAATGGTTTGATTTCCATCAGGGACGAGATTGACAAAAAAGACTGAAATCATACGCGAGCAAAAAATTTGTACCATAATTTATACGCGAAAGACGTTTTTAAGAAGTAAAACATCAGAACATGCAACATGATGAAAATATTACACTATAATAATTAATAACTTAATTATTTATAATTCAGTATGTATAAATAAGAAAAAGAATATTAAATTATTATTAAATCATTCACATTAAAAGTTAAACAAGTTTAACACATCATCAGGGGCATCCGAAAATACAGCCTTGGTGCAGTTTAGCCAAAAATGGCTCTTGCGCCATTAAACCCCAACCAACCGAAAATACAAAATTAGACATTAAAACACATTTACCACCCGTGCATCACTGAGATGCAACATTCACCCAACAGAAGTCTGAGAAGAATTATATTTAATAGCCTTTTGATAAAAGCTGGCTAAAAAATAAAAACAAATAATTTCTTTTTGCTTCATGCAATTGTGTAAAGTGCTCTTTACACACTTAGTGCTTTTGTGTCAAGTAAGCTCTTTATAAATTATAATAATGTATCATATACTGAATTCTGTTTTATTTCTTTTATTTTTATACTTTTTTTCAAAAGTAACAGCATAATGATTTTGCACCTTATAAACTGAGGGGGTCGAGAAATTGTAGTTACAATGACAGATCCATTTAGCATTATTGTTATTTGAAACCCTTTGAAACATTTCCTTAATTGTTAAAGAAATGGTTTTCTTTCATTTTTTTATTTGTGTGGCTTTTGTTGGTAACAGATCTCCATTAACACACTTCACCCCTTGTTTTGGAGGGCTCCTATCTATAACAGATTTTTCTTCAATAAAGGATGTGTTTATACCCTTTGCAAGTTTATTTTCAGTAGAGGCTAAAGTTTTTGCACAGTCTTCATTAGTATCTCTTTTTTAATTACTGGTATAGTTGTCGGGACTACATTATCTCTAGAATGCCTAGGTAAATCATCGGTTTTTTATTTTGAAATTTTTTTTGTCTTTTTCCCTGCTTTTTTGCTGTATTTGCACACAGATTTTTAGCTACCTCTTTTGACAGAACACCGCCCTATGTCCCTGTGCCTTGAAGCCATGACAGCTATTTTACAGTTTATTGGGCACAAGACTAAATACCTCTTTTGACAGGAGTTTCTCTTTTTTTTTTATGTAGTTTATTTATTTGTTTTTGTTCCATTTTTTTATTTTTTATTATTTCTTCATCTTGGTATACCCTACAAGATGGCCTTAAGTTTTCAACCAATTTTTTTCAACATGTTCATGCAAAAAAAAAAATTTTTTTTTTTTTTGCAAAATATGCCACAGAGGTTTTGTTTTCTGCAAAAAGGTGGTACTTAATACTTTGAATGGCACAGAATATGTTAGAATGTTCATCCCTGTAGAGCTTGCCGATATAATGTTGATTCGTCAATAAAAGATGAATCAGCTAGTTTCCTAGCCGGTGGAGTCAAGCTGCATGGTCGAGCATATTTTCCCAGAATTTTCTTTCAAAAACGGAGGATAGAAAGGTTTCTTTTCCTTGCGTAAAAGCGGAATTTTCGAAAGGAAAAGTAAATTTTTGCGGCGGGAAAAAAAAGCACTGTTCGGTTCTGCCACGGAATTTTGAGAGAAAAAAACGGAAATTTCTCGAAAATAACAAAAAAGCGGAAATCAGCGAAAAAGCGGAAGAATCTCATCCCTGTTTCCATGTAACAAATAACAGAAAAATTTCAGACTGCTTTTTTAAAAAAAAGCTGCTACAAAACAATACATCCTTTTATCAGAAAATAATAATTTCAGGATTAGTTATAGCTCTATACATGAAGATTTAATAAATTTATAAAGAAAAATAAGTACAATTACTTTCATTAAAAGCATTTAAAACTTTTTGAAAATCCATAGAAGAATTTTTGTTAGTTTAAATTTTACATTATAAATGGAAAAGGATATTTGAATTCTACAAGATTCCACAGTTTCTAAACAAAATTCAAAATATAATTCCAATATCAGAGAATAATAACAAGAATTTGTTCCCATTTACTCCTAAATTATTTGCCACTTATTTTTATAAGGGTTACTTTTAAAAGTTTCAGAAACTTCGTTTCCGAGTAATGAATAAAACCATAATAAAGAAATGGTTGTTCTCTTAACATTCTTGATGAAGTAGAAAACATAACAAAATAAATGGAAAATCAGACGGATGACATCAAACAGAAAATCTATTTGTATTACCCAGAACTTCCGATATTGTTGTAAAAGGATTGAAATAACAATTGTTACATGGCATAGTGAGGCCCATTCAAAATTGTATTTGCATTCGTGATCCCGATCTCAAAAGTCCTCTTTGGTTTGCTGGACAGCAGACAAAATATATTCCAAATACAGTAAACCTTACGCTGCAAAGCAGGCATTTTTCAAAGGGCCTTTGAGAGAGATAAACTAATTTTATTTATTGCTGTTGACAACAACCCTAAAATTTTATGCACGGGTGATTGTGACACCATTTCAAAAATCCTGAAAATTACCAGTTCTAAAAATCCAACAAAATTTCAAACAATTCAGAATATTAATATAATACACATAAAAGCATGCATATTTTAACAAAAAGACTGCATTTTCACAAATTTGCTCTTCCTTAACTTAATAAAATCTGTAAGTTTTAAATCTTTACTATATTTTAATGATATATTTGTTTTAAAACAAAATTTGAGAGATAGTAAATCTGAAAATATCCAAAAATTCTGATTTAAGAAAGGAAAAAATCTGGAACACAATTACCCTTGTTTCATGTTAACTTTGCAGAGGAAAGTTACTGTACTTGGCCAAAAGGCTAAGAGAAAGTGATAAATGTTGTCAACATTTATTCTTGGCAACTTCTGCTATCAGGCTAATGGAATATTGCCAAAAAATTCGTTTGATAATAAAAACGACTTAAAATAAATTATTTTAGTATATCAGATTTTCATCTTTAATGATAATCTAGGAATAAAAATCAATAGAATTATTCATAATTTTTTGATACTTCACTTCTTATGGGAGACAATGATCACATAAATGATTGACAAATACACCAAACTTATCACTAAGTTTATGAACAATGTCTTAGTTTTCTAATATGAAAATGCTAATCCTTATGGCATATACACAGGTATTAATCTGTGAACTCGACTACGACATATTGGACAATAAGTAGTACTTATCTGCTCTGAGCAGCTAAAACACAAACAAGCATGTCCACAATCTAACAGAATTATTTCCACAAAATTGTCCAAGCAAATAACACATTTTGGACGGTTTTCATCCACCTGTGTTGCCCCAGAATTTCGAGATTGTCTTTTCAGTTTTCTTGCTTCTCGACATCTTCTCAAATCTCTTGCATGACATATTCTTCGCCATATTTCGGAGAAGCTTTTCTTAAAATAATATCCTAATAATACTACAGTTATTAATCCTAAAACAACTGTTGCTCCTTTATAAAAACTTACACGAGAACTAATTTTCTTGTAAAGAGAATCATAGGTCAAAGGTGTTAAAAAGTATGTTAAATCATCATCTGGGGAAGCCATGATCAAATTTCCATTTTCACTAGTTAGTTTTCCTATAGCTGTCAAGGTTGTATCTTCAAGAAGCAGGTTTTCAGTGTCTTTAATACCAACAATATGTTCACGAGAAAGAAGTCCAATTATTGCTTCACCCAGAGATTCATCATATTTTCTATAATCATTATAAACTTCAGTTAACACCAGCTCCTGAGCTGAAAAAGGTTCGCTAATTTCCACTGATATTTTCTTCTGAAACAATTTTGATTTTCCAACTAGGCTAAAAGGCACACTGGCAATTTTACGATTAATATTGTTGTCAACTGGGCCCCTAAAATGCAAGAAAACAAGTGAAAATTTCTGAAAATAAAATTAGTAGTTCACATGTTTTTCAACATGCAATGAAAAAAAAAAATCTACATCAGCAAGCCAAAAGGTGAAGGTAGATTACTTTTGTTTGGAGATATAAGGAAAAACTGCAAGATGGAAAGAGTGTGGAAGTGAATGCAAATGATCAGAGCTTACCTACAAGATGTCACATGTATAGGTTAAAAGGTAGTTTAAGTTAAGGTGGGGGTTCGTGGAAAATCACTTTACAGCTCATAACTTCTAAGAAATTGTAACTATAAAAAACTTTCAATGCAAAAGTTGTTTGTTATGATAAGATAATAATTTGGCTAGACTGAATTTTCTTTCTATCTGCAATCGTTAGGGAGTTATGGGGAAATGAAAATTTCAACTCCCCACCATCTCCACCTCCTTTGAGCTGGATAGCCCACCTACAAACTTGTCCTAGATTTTCAACAACGTTGCAATATATCTCAAGCCGGTTAAAATCTAATTAAAATTACTCTTGTTATCGTGTTCACAAGATAACATGGACAAAGCATTATACATATATATATATATATTCACCTACATACAGGGTGTTCACTCTTATCGTGGTCTAATAGCTAGTTTCTAAACCGTTCGAGATAGACATATCATTCCCATTGCAAAAACGCTTTGAATGAAGGGAAGAATTATAATTTGGTACTTGCTCATTAAAGCAGCCACTGAGCCTATTTGGCGACCATTGGATTTCGCCAAGCTCGTAAGTTTAGTGTTCTAGCAAAGCTACTATGTTCTGGCGCACACGGCTAGTGAAGCTGTAGGATATATATATATATTTTTTAAATTAAAAAAATCTGCCCGGTTCTCACTTAGCTTTATTCACAAAAAAAAAAAAAAAAAAGTAATATTTTTCAAAAATCTATTTGAATTTGGGAAAAAAAGCAACATGAAAGTACGCAAGAAAAAAAGTGACATGACTACAGGACTGCATGTTTTTATAGGGCTGCAAACGTTTTTGAAATTATGCATTGGTGTGTTATTAAGCTTAAATTTTTTTTTTGAATTCTTTAGATGAGGAAGTATTAATACACTGCTTTATTTTTCTTAATAATCTTTTCTTCTATTTTATTTTCTTATTCCAATTTTTTAGTCATTTGATTTAAATCTCTATTTTGCAAAATTTCCATTTCCTTAGGACTTTGAATACATTTTGAGCTCAATTCAACAAAAAATTTACACTTTGTGTTTGAGATTGTAAAATATTTAATATCAGTGAGGAAATCAGTAGAACTCAATCTTAATATAAATAAAAGTCATTGTGGCTATGTTTCACATCTCCTACTAAACTAATGGTCAGTTTTCAACCAAATTTGCACACTTATTATTCAAGACAAGGGGAAGACACTTATGAACTTTTCAAAGCCCAAAAGTTAATCAAACAGTCAGTTAATTAGAAATTAACCAAAACCGTTTTCCCGCCGTAACTTCAGAGCAAATTGACCGACAAAAAATATTTTTGTACCGTCTATATCATCTCTAAGTTCAAAATTTTACCTTTTCAATGATAAATTTTATTTCCGTGATATTTTTCCTTCAAATTTTTATTATTTTTTTAAAGTTTAATTATTGTTAATTATGTGCAGACGATTTTGAAATAACACAAATTTATAGCTATTCCACTGCTAGGCAACAGTAAGACATTGAATTAATTTACCTTTATTTCTGAAAATTTTGCTTATTTTTATAAATATCTATAATATAATGCCGAAAAAACATGTATCTGTCTGTGTGTCGGTCAGTCACAAGAACTCCTCCTAAACGGTGGACGGTTAGCGACATAAAATTTACACACAACATTCTGGAGCATATTTCTAGGTCAATGGTGCTATTTTCAACTTTCAGAATTGATTAGTTCTTTAGATATTTAATTAAATAACGAAAATTGGCCACTTTTAAGCCTAATGCTTAGATATTTTTTGCCAATTACTTCTGAAATATTTATTAGAAACAATTATTTTTACGCCATTTTAAAGAGCAGAAAATTATCTTTTTAATGATATTAATTCCACTGTGATGAAGTGTTTTATCTGATTGTTATTAAGGTTTAAAAATATTTTTTTAACGCAAGTTCTAACAACACTTTTTATTCTTATAGAAATAAATTCAAGCCAAATTACTGTTTCGCGTGCAGGCTTTTGACAGTGTTAAAGTTAATATAAGAAAATATTGCTTTCTTTGAGCATAAACAACAAAGTAAACTTTTCACTCCCGGTACCCTGTTGTCGTAGCATTTACAGCTTTTAATATGGTTACACAGTGATCCAATGACGTTATAGTGAATTATTCTCTCAATGTATTGTTTAATTTTCACAAATTTTTAACTGATCCAAATGAGTGTGTGCTAAGCCTTCAAGGCTACTTAGTCCGATTCCTATCATAGGAAGAGGAAAAAGGGAGGGGGAAAAAAGATGTTCTAACGGTCTATTTGTTGCGATAACTCCTCCTAAACGATGGATAGTCTTGACATGAAATTTGCACATGACATTCTGGGGTCCGTTCTTAGATTAATTCTACTCTTTCAAAAAAATTACTTCCTAAGATATTTAATTAAATAATGAAAATGAAGACAATTTTCGGCATTTTATCTCAGTTTTTCTCCAATAATTTCAGAAAAATATATTGCACAGATTATTTACATAACATCTTAAAAAGCAAAAAATCATCTTTTTAATGATTTCAAATTAAATGTTATGCCTTTTTTTAATTTAATGAACATTTCAAATTTATTTCATACTCGATTTGTAAAAATGCTTTCTGTTATTGTAATTAAATTCAAACTATTGATAGTTTTATCAAGTCCTTCATTCCGGTATTTTTGACTGTGAAAGTTATGATAAAAATATTGTTTTCTTTGAATGTCAACAGAAAGGCAGAAATTTTATTTAGCTTTTATTTCATAGCATATACCTCTTTCAATATGTTTGCGCCATCAGGGCCAGTCGGAAGGGGGTTGTGAACAATGCGACAGCACTAGGCCCCGCGTTTTGTAAAGGCCCCACACAGCTGACAGATTTTGCAAATTAAAAATGCCTTCTTATTTTTTATTTTAATCCAGATTTACATACATTTGAATATTACACTCACGCGATATGTGCACCAATCATTCTCGCAACATAGCCAAATCTTTGAATCTCTCAACATATCCAAAACAGAATAAGGAAAGTAAAAGCAATGTGTTTCATTATGCTTGCATTGTAACAGCTGATAGTACATCTTACGTTTTTAACACTAGGTGAGGGAAATAAATGAAATATTCGTATTTAAAGGGAAGACAAATGCTTAATATAATATATTATTGAAATTTACTAAATATTGATTTCATTGTTGTAATCATACTACTAAAAAATTTATCTCAATTTTTTAATATTATTTTTGGGCAATTTCGAAACATGACTAGCAGAGACAGGGATGCTCGGAAGAAAATATATAGGTGGATCTGATAAATTTAAGAAAAACATAAAAAGCAAAAAATTGCTGCAAACGTGAGGAACTCCCTTGCAAAATTTTTAAAAACCGAAAATGTGCAACAAACTGAAGAAACATATAATTAACAGTTATTGAAAAATCAAAAGCGCGGAAATCAAATTACGCTGTATGACATCCCTGAAAACAATCATAAAAACAGCTTTTGTCTTAATGAAGAAGAAAGTCATTATGCAAAAACTGAAAAAGGAAAGATAGAAGAGTTAGATAAAAGTGACACCAGAATGTAAAAACAAAAGAACTTGATGGGAAAAAAAACGTTTTGATTTTAACCCTCCGACTGCATAATATTTTTGAAATACTATTTAGATGAAACGTTTTAAAACATGTTCAAATACTGTTGAACCAAGCTAATTGTTATTACATGAAGGGCTTTATTAGTATAATAGAATTCAACATTTTAAATGTACTAAGTAAACCCATTAGCTTGCAAAAATTGCAGGATACAAAATAAGACAGACGAACTTCCAACCCGCAGAAATCGCGGGATATGCATTCAGAGGGTTAAGGAACTGTTAGCTGTTTCATCCGTCAAAGAATATTTCCAAATTCAATAATTTCTAGTCATAATCTACAGCGACATTTTCTTTTTAAGAAGAGATTTGAAATTTATCACGAATAAGGGACATCATAGGAATTTTTATGTAATTAGGATGATATTCACAAACTGTCTGAAAATGCAGACTTAAATGCGACTTTGCACGACAAAATGAATTGCATTGATTTATTTAATGAAATCAAAATTTGTCATTGAGTTTTTACATAAAAAGATCACAATATTATAATATTTACTTAAAAATTAATTTATCTGAATTTTGCCATGCCTCCGGAATTTCTCACCAAGCGGCATTTTTTATTTGAATTCTAGGAAGACAAAAAGAAAAATCCACATAATCTTTCGGAACGTTAGTTTCCTTTGAATGCCCGATGAGCTGTCGAACAATGAACATTAGTCAAGTGGCTCTAAAGCTAGATGAACCTATTCATTGCTAGACAAAGTGGACTGTAAGCGAAAGAATGGTGATTTCATCTTAAAGCAAGTTTGACGGGCCATGGCGTTTTTCCTAGTGATCAAGCTTGATTTTTTGGTAAAGATCCCCAATGTCCATGTGGAAGAGTCGAAGGTTCTGTTTCTCATGTGCTCCTTGAGTGTCATAAGTGGGCTCATTTGAGGTAGTCTTGCCCCAGCAATTGGTAAAATAAAGAACTCAAAGACTTACTAAAAATTGAATTTTTTTAGGCAGGCCTTTTCTGATATTTTGAAAGAATTGTTTAACCTTGCTTTTTCACTCTTAATATTTAATTTTCCGAGTTATTTTATTTTTTATTCGTTTCTTTGTAACTAGGAAGTTGAATTTTTTGGATGGGATTGCTTCGTGCGACCTGTCCTTTGGGCTGCACGGCTTCTGCCAGGTCAGGGATAACTAAGTTATCTGAACTGTACTCAAATTCTTTGTGAGTGACTGTTCTGAAAAATATATTTACCTTATCAATGAACATGGTATCTGCAGAAAAATATTTATCATGATTCAAAATAATAATTTTTTTTATTATTTTGAATTATTTAGAAAGTTAACATTTTAATCATCTTCAAGATCGTTCATAAATCAAATATTTTAATTATTTATTGTTTCGCGTATTCCTTAAGTCCTTAATATATCAATTTGTGCAGTGTATTAAATAGCAAAATGCAATAAATTATTATTTTGTTTTACGAAATTAGTTTCAAGGCCTCACAAATCAACTTTGCACCAGTCCCCGCTTTTTTTCGGGCTGGCCCTGTACGCCACAACACAATGATGTTAATTACTCTCTTTCCGAGATACTTCATTTAATTTTACAAATTTTTAATGATCATAATCAGTGTTCAAAATCCTTCAAGATTGTTGAGCCCACTTCCTACCAGAGGGAGAGGGCCTAAGGAGAAAAAGAAAGAACACTACGTGGTTTTTTCCGGTCAGTGACAAAAACACTAAAGAGAAGAGAATTGTAGTCCAGATAATGGCAAAAAATAAAAGATATGAAAGAGTTTCTGCTGTTGCCGTAGCAATGATGGGGAGCGAGTTATTGTTTTACGGCACAAGGGCCCAGATGGGCCATGCAGCAATGATGGGGAAGGGGAATTGGAGTACGAAGGACTACGAGATTCTTGCCATGTGGTTCAAACTAAGGAGAGAAAAAGAAGGGTGTCTCACTACTGATCCAAAGGTTCAGTTGATTAACAAAAAATCAATGAAAGACGCTTCCGCAAAAAACACTTTTAGTAAATTGAAAGTGTTTTAGGTACTTGGACTTGAAAATATTTTTATCCTGAGCAACACCGGGCATATCAGCTGGTTACTCGTAAAGGGGGGGAAAAAAAGATTTATGTTTCTAAATGCAAATGATAATTATGTCCAATAGATCACAAACCAACTGTCAATCGGCAAATGAAATTTTGAATCATTCTTTTATTATGGAAAATTTCAGCTGATTGCAAAAATATATTATTCTTAATTTTTTTATACATATTTTCATTTATATGCAGAACTTTTCATTTGAGTGATTATTAGGTAAATTCCTTATAGGAAGTCTACCTATTGCAATGGTTCTCATGACGCGACTTTCAGAAAATTTCTGCAGATCTTCACCGATCATGACCCCTGAAACCCAAAACCAACCTTCATTAAAAAGTTTATATATATACATATATAGGTATACATACATATATGTATAACGCTTTTTCCCATGTTATCTTGTGACCACGATAACTGGAGTAATTTTGATTTAAAGTTAACCAGCGTGGGATATGCTGTAAGGATAGTTAAAATCTCGGTCAAGTTCGTAGATGGGCTATCCAGTTCAAAGGGGGTGGAAATGGTGGGGGTGGAAATTTTCATTTTCTCATAATTCCTTTACAATTGAAAATAGAAAGAAAATTCCAATTAGGCAAATTATTGCCTTATCATAATGAACAATTTTTGTATTTAAACTTTTTCGATAGCAGCAATTGCTTAGAAGTTATGAGCTGAAAAGTGATTTCCCCACCTTCCCCCTAACTTAAAGTATGTTTTAACTTATGCATGTTACCCCTTGTTGGAAAGCTCTCATTATTTGCAGTCCCTTCCACCTGCTTTCATTCTTGTAGCTATGAGCCTTATGAGAATAGAAGGCGAAATGTTCTTTTCCTTATTATTAGTAGAGATGTATATATATAACGCTTTAGCCCATGTTATCTTGTGAACACGATAACTAGAGTAATTTTGATTAGATTTTAACCGGCGAGGGATATGTTGTAAGTTCGGTGAAAACATCGACCGAGTTTGTAGATGGGCTAACCAGCTAAAAGTGGGTGGAAATGGTGGGGACTGAAAATTTAATTTTCCCATAATTCCTTTATGATTGAAGATAGAATGAAAACTCAAAATGGGAGAATTATTGCCTATTTATAATAAACAACTTTTGTATCGAAACTTTTTTGATAGCTACAATTTTATAGAAGTTATGAGCTAAAATGCCTAAATATAGGAAAAATAACTGAATTCTACGACTAAAGAAAGGGGAAAAAAATCAATTAGGCGAATTATCACCTTATCAGAACGAACAACTTTTATATTAAAGGTTTATTGACAGCTACAATTGCTTAGAAGTTATGAGCTTAAAAGTGATGTTTAATTCCCCTCAATTTATCTTTTCCCCATAGCTCCGTTAAGATTGAAGATGGAAAGAAAATTTCAATTAGAGGAATTTTCACCTTATCATAACAAACTACTTTTATACTGAAAGTTTTTTGACAGCAAGAATTACTTAGAAGTTATGTGTTCCCATCAGCCTCATTCACTTCCACTTTTTATACGGTAAACTAGTTGATATAACTGCTTTGCTCGGAATTAAAATAATTTCATGTTTAATATTTTTAATCTAAAAATTACTATTGTATAAATATTATAATATACGAATTCCTTTTCTGACCTGAAACATTTTTCATTAAAATTAGAATATCAATTGAAACAGACGATTTTTAAAAACAGAAGTTTTCTCCATACATTGTTATTTGTTATATAGGTACTTCAAATTTTGTTAACAATTCCTAAAGTAAAAGAAAGGTTTTAATGAATAATTTGAAACAAATAAATTAACTAGTTAATTATTCATTAGTTTAAAGCATGAAATAAATCAATAGTTTGGTCCCGATATAAATTGTTAATCGTCTACGGTTAAAATTTTCTTTTAGCATTCTACCTTCTGAAAAAGTTTTTCGTATTATTGTTGTTCTTTTCGTATTAATATTGTTATGAATTCAGTTTAAAATTAATTTTGAAAAAATATTGAAATGAGATAAACAAATTTATGGAAATGAAAGATATCGCGGGAAAAAAAGCCTTGCTTAATTTTTAATTAAATGAAATTTTAAGCAACTTTTAGTCTTTGAAAAGTTTAAGGTGACCTTTCTCTTTTCTTAAATAAAAAGTTTGCGAAGTTTGATTGAAATCAGTTCAGTAGTTTAATAAAAGATGTGGAACATACATACAGAGATAATTATTAGATAATTATAAGATAAAGATTGCTGGCAAATAGTATGAGCCATAAAAAATGTTTTAGTGAAGATTTTGTAACAATTAATTAAACTGTAATTAAGTAAATAGTTAATTTTAATTAATCAAACAGTTAATTTGATGATTAGTTAATTTGATATTTAATTAAACATGGTGGGACCATGATTTGTTTAATAAAATCAATATAAAATAGCCAAAAACGATAGATATTTAAATAAGAGTTCCCGTTATCCTTTTTGATACGGAAAAAATATCTCCTTAACTTTAAAATTGTTTTGGGATTTTCTGCCTGAGTATTTGGTTTTAATCGTCGATGGAGATTTAAATTTACTCTTCAAATTGACTGCATTCATATCCTATGCTTTAAATGCATGTATTAAATTTGCCACTTACAATGTTTAATAATTTTTATTCTCTTATATGTTAAGAATTTAGTGACCATTATCTCTATAACCAGGGGGTTCTCTAAGTAAGCCCATTTTAGTAGTATTTAAGTGTTTCATGTCATGTGATTTTACCGTACGACAAAGTAATGTTCGGACAATTATATTGTAACCTAGATTAAATAAATTAATTTTTAAATCTAGTCTTTTTTCATTCGTGTCAAGAGTCAATTTCTTGTTACTGTTTCAGATAGGCTAGCTTAATGTTATCTAGGAGATATTTGCACTGCTGAGATGTTTATTTCTTTATGACTCCTACCTGTTGAATGATTATGTGTTGAGATATAAAAAAAAAATTGACTAATGTACTGACCGAAAAATCTATTATAACTTTTTGGAATGAAAAATGGAATGATAAAACCTTAATATAGTAAAAAATTAAATGTCATGAAAACATAGAATCACAGTGTAAATATTGCAATTTGTAGAAACATTAAAGTCATTGGCTATGTCTGTATTGATCAATATATAATATTTCATTGCTTTTGTAACATTAGCGTAAAGGAATCTACCTTTGCCTTCAAGCTTGCCAAAAAGGGATTTTTTTTTTTTTAAATTTAAAAGACATTCTGTTTGTTAAAACTTTTGTTACTGTTATTTATACTTTGTCTGTGTGGCTTTACACTTGGTTAAGGTGTAAAGCCGAGAATTAATTAAAGAACTCAAATCATCTTGAATGCATTTTACCATCAACTGTTAACTGACATCAGGTTTTTTTATCCAACAAGTTTTATTTTATATTTATATTATTTATGTACAAGCTGAATATCTGTTTTATACTTTTCTATTGAATACCAATAAAAAATTACAGTGACATTTTTAATTTTGTCCTAACATTTTACTTTTTCACACTGTTCCTTAAAATAAATTCGTATATGGGCCCCATTTAGGATAAACAACTGTAACTGGGTCAAATTTAGTCATAAAACAATGGGCTTTTTTACTGTCTGTTTTAGGGTGTCACCAATTTTTTATTAAATATGATCCGCTTAAATTCTTTACTGTAGTTTAATCAAAGATAAGTACAAATGTGAAGATAAAATTAAAGTTTTTACTTCACAATACTATTTGCACAAAGAAAACATAAAGGATTATACTCACCAAACACGCAGACCTGGAATCCATCGTACTTTAAATTCATTAGTTATCTTTTCTTGCAAAACACCTCGAAGGAAAGGAAAATGCTCAGTTCGTAAGGGTGCAGAAAGTGCTTTCACTTTACCAGAAATGACTGCATAAGGGATTGTACCACCACAGTCTTCTAACTTCTTTTGTAATTCACTATTCATCTCTAACTGTTTTGCTTCCTGTGACAATTTGAATTTTTTTAATGACACGGAGGATTTCAATATCTAATATTTATTTATTACATTTTAACATCAATGCTTTATATATTACTCATGACAATCATACGATCCTTTAAACATACAAAGATAATCAGAATGCATTTGATTTAAAAACATAAAAAATAATTCAGATAAAAAGCTTTTTGAATGAGGATAACAAGATTAGCAAAAATAAATGTAACAGCTATTCCCAAAAAGTCTGAGTCATAACTACGTAGAAAACATTTTTAGTATCATGATTATAATTATAAATCCTGATATTTGATAACCAGAAGTATGGTTAAAAGGTGAAAAGCATTATGATAGTAGTGGAATAGTTTCTATACGAACCTTCAGAGCTTTTAAACAGTTAGCTCCTTCTTTATATATGCTATAAAAAAAAGTGAAACAGCACACATCTAATCCAATAATAGCACAGGCTTCCAGGATCTTTTCCAAATCCATATTGAAGCCTACAATTAGCACAATTACTCTTGAATTAAAGAGTTATGGAATTTGAAGCAACAATAGCTGTTATCCCCACACAAATACACCAATTGATTGATTGATTGATTGAGATGTGGTGAGATGGGATTTTTAGCAACAAAGGCCATTATCCCCTAATGCCAAAAAGGATGCACTCAATAAATGCCAAAAAGGATGCACTCAATAAATGCCAAAAAAGATGCACTCAATAAATGTCAAAAAAGATGCACTCAATAAATGTCAAAAAAGATGCACTCAATAAATGTCAAAAAAGATGCACTCAAAAAAACCAAAAAAGGTGCGCTTAATAAATGTCAAAAGATTTCAGAGATTGAAGAAGAATCCTAAGATGCCGCTTATCTGAAACAGCATTTTGAAAAAAGGCTTTTAAAGACGAACACAATTGAGGATCAAAGTTAAGTTTTGCATAGAGGATAGACCTATGATTGGAGTATTTGGAACAGAACAAAATAATGTGTTCAATGTTATTGTCACGATTACAAATTTGACAACGAGGGTAATTATGTAAACCAAATCTATGCAATAGCGCCGGAGTAATAATCATCCGGGTTAAAAGTCGTGCAATAATAATATCCTCTCTTCTATTTTTGAGCCAAGGAGTTAGAGTTAACATGGCGGGAATATCTCCAATTGATTCTTGATATTTGCTGTGTTGAAAGGAAAGGTTCGTTTTTTGGAGAGAAATTGTCTGATAACGAGAAATTATATCCTCGTAAGCAATCCACTCTAGTAATGGATGCGACTCCGTGACCGTTTTTGCGAGTAAGTCCGCCTTTTCATTCCAATGGATTAGTGAATGCCCTGGAGTCCACACCAAACTAATTTTTTGATGAAAATTTTTCCTAACAAGAATTTTTCCAGCAAGTCTGTGAATAACCTTTGGAGATTTGATAGTAAGGCACTTTAAAGCTTGAAGAACTGAGTAACTGTCTGTCAGTAAAAGTAAGTTTTTATCTGTGACAGAGAGTTCATCAAGGGCTTGACAAATTGCCAAGGCTTCCGCCGTAAAGATGGAATTGGTGGGGTGAATTCTATAGACAAAAGATTGCAGGTTCGAAATACCCGCGATAGAAGTGAAAGAATGTGATTTGGATGCATCCGTAGCAATGATATGGTAGTCCTGAAATTCTTTGTACACAACTTCTTCAAAGAGGTCCTTGATCAGAAAAGACGGATGAGCTTTATTTTGGAAACTAAACTCAGAAAGAAAAATTTCACAAAAATTACTTCGCGAGATGAGGGTATCAGGAAAAGTAATAATATGATCTGTAGATGTATCCAGTTCCGTAAATAAATTAGCAAGCATTACTTCATCTCTTTTAATTAATTTAATGCTAGGATTGCAGTTTTGATCATAAATGGGAGAATGAACACCGCTGGCAAGTTGCCTGATAAAGAACTGTGCCGCCAGTCTCTTGATTTTTTCCGATAGCACTTCCTGACCCGCAATTTTCATGAGCACAATGTTTGGGGTCCATTTAGGCAGTCCAAGAGCTACTCTGAGAGCCATAGTTTGTATAGTATTGCATGCTTTATATTGAGTTTCAGAAAATTTGTTTGTGATTGAACAACTGTAATAAAAGAGACTACAAATGCTATTATTTACTATATTTATAAGATTCTTTGTTCTGGGGCCGTAATTCTTGTATGCAATAGATTTTAGAGCGTTAATTTTCCTGAGGGCTTTTGATCGAATATTTTTCAGTATAATACCATTTTGGTTAGTTTTGGAAAAATTTATACCTAGATATTTGATAGTTTGTTTCCAAGGGAGAGGGAAGCCTGCATATGTAATTCGAGGGATGGACGGTAGTTTCTTTTTTGAAAGGTCAGCTATAGAGCATTTTTCAGGGCTAATATTGAGTTTCCAGTAGTTACACCATCTATAAACATTTTCCATCGTATTCTGCAGTTTCTTTGAAATATGATCTAAAGATGTATGAGCACAAAAAATAAAAATGTCATCAGCAAAAATTGAATATTCTACGCCCACATCAAGGGTTTCAGAAAAATCCGCGAGAAAACATACGAAAAGGATTGGCGATACAACACTGCCTTGAGGCAAGCCTTTCTGAACAGGTTTAGTCCCTGAGAGAGAGTTTCTCCAACGAACTTGAAGGGTCCGATTTTGTAAAAAGTTATGCAGGATCTTTGTAATATTTCCCGTAATTCCAAGTTGAAGACACTTAAAGATAAGACCATCGATGTATACAGTATCATATGCACTTTTAATATCCAGACTTATGCCGATGAAATATTTCCTATGGCTATGAGCTTCAGAAATGGCAGTTTGAATTTTGTAAACTGCAAGCTGATTGTCCCTGAGGGGAAGGAAGCCATTCACAGAAGGAGGTATTTTTTTCTCGGTTAGTAAATGATGAGTAATACGCTGAATCAAAATTCTTTCGAAAACTTTTGAAAAAACAGAAGTGAGGGCAATTGGTCTATAAGAGTTAATTTTTGTTTTGTCCTTATTAGGTTTTGGGATTGGGACAATAATCGAATGTTTCCATTCCTCAGGGATATAAGAAGTAGTAAAAACTTCCTGAAAAAAGGAAGTAATGAATATTAAGTCTGTGTTGCTTAGTCTTTTAAACCAATTCGCTGTGATGCCATCAGCACCTGGGGTTGAATTCCGCGTTTTCTGGATAGCTTGTCTGACTTCCTGAAGATGGATAGGAATGTTAAGATTAGAATTACAATCTCCACAATAATCCAAAGGAATTGGCTCGTGCTTCATGCTATTGTCGGAGAAAAAATCAGCGAAAAGGTTACTTTGCTGAACAGGATTTGAAATGTAATGATTATTGTGCAGGATAAGATTTACTGTGTTTATTTCGTGGTTTGTATGATTGTAAATTCTATTAAGCATGGAGTAAAACATACGAGGATTTTTGGTTATGTTACATATTTTATCCCAATAGTTGCGACTGGCCTTTTTAATATGAAATCGAAGTTTTGCTGCGTATTTTTTATGTTTCATCCAATCCGATTCTGAAATGAGGCGAAGGGCTCTTTTGCGAAAAAATATTTTCAGTTTTTGAAAGTTGTGACAGGATAAGTTCCACCAGGGAGGGTAATTTTTAGCCGGTAGTGTTATGATTTTTGTATTGTTTCTAATCACTTCCGAGATTTTACTCGTCAGAGCATGAAGTCTAGTATTTGTATTTAAAACAGTGGCAGAATTACCCATAATCCGGTTCCAGTCTATTGACTTTATTTTTTTTGGAGTGTGATCCAGAATCGACCATGTGATGATAACAGGGTAGTGGTCACTTTCAAAATTCGATTCCGAAACATAGCAATCGACAGCATGAGAAAATAGATGCGGAGCAAATGGAGAGATCGAGAAGGGAAGCTGATCCAGTGTACGCGGCATAAGTGGGATTAGAAGAGTTGAGGAGAATGAAACTGGAGTTTTGTAGCCATTCCACAAAATCGTTACTTAGAGGAGAGGATCTGTTAGATCCCCAAAAAGGGTGATGAAGATTAAAGTCCCCGAAGATAAAAACAGGAATTGAAAAGGAATCAAAAAAATATTTCACATTTTCTATATTAAGTCCTTGAGGAGCGTACAGGTTAATAATGATAAAATGAAAGTCTTTATAATGAACTTCGACTGCAAGAATCTCCTGATTGAAGTTATGGGAAAAGCCTGTAGGAATGATTCTACCAGAAGCATTTTTAGGAATGGCCGTAAGCAGTCCTCCTCCGGGTCGACCCTGCCTATCAACATAAAAATAATTTTTTGAAGAGCAAAGGCGATGATCTTGATGTTGAAGAAAGGTTTCCTGAAAAATCCAAAATTCAGAAATAGAAAATGGTGGAACTTTAAGCCAGATTTTTTTTATTTTTAATGCCCCTACAGTTCCACTGAACAAAAGTCATAGTGGAAAACTACGAAAAAAATGGCCCTAAAAGAAAGCCAAGGAAAACTCGCTTGCACACGAAAATAGTCCCAAATGGATGCAAGTAAGAACTGTACAGTTTCAAAGAAGCAATAAACTCTATTGCGTGAGAAAAAAAGGATTGAGAACATTGGAAAGCAAACGCTGAAAAGGAGCAGAATAAAAAACAAAGTTTTTGGACTGAAAAAAGAGAACGACTAAATATCTTGCACGTTCTTGCCACCTGCATCCCATTGCATAGGAAGGCTTGTACTGAGATCCAAATTTTTCGGGAGTTTCTTTTTCCGGGTAGGTGATGTAGTGGTCTCTAAACTTTGTGCTATGATTTTGTACATGTTCTGCATGATGGACTCAATTGTCTTGTGCAACATTTCCGCAAAAATTGCAGTCTGTTTTTCAAACTTCTCGTTAACTGATTGAATGAGGCTTTCGAATTTTTCATTTACGGATTGAAGGAGAGCTTCAAATTTTAGGGTGACTGTATTTTGTAGCTCGGCAGAGGCTGGAGGACTTTTGACAACTTCCGAATATTTCATATTTTGCAAATGATACACTCTTCGAGCTTCGCTAGTGGTGATATGATTCCTACATTTGAATTCCAATATTTTTCCCTCTTTAATGTAAGCCGGGCATGAAGTCGATTTAGCATTATGAGGTCCTTTACAATTGATGCATTTTTCGGGTCCTTGACAAGGCCCAACATGCTCTTCACCGCAAAGAAAACAAACATTAGTTCTATCACAGATTCGAGAAGCGTGCGCAAAAGAATAACATTTTGTGCACTGGCGAGGACGGTCTATAAAGTTTTGGATTTTTTGATTAATAAACCAGATTTTAATTTCATCAGGAATAGTTGTGCCAAGGACTGTAATCAGTACTGGAGACATATCTTTCACCGAATTTTGTTTCAAAAATCTTCGCATTTCAATAACGTCCATATCATTTTTCTCTTGAATTTCTTTTGCCAATTCCTCCAAGGGAGTATTAACCGGTATGTCAAAAATCAAAAATCTGGAACAAATATTTTCCCATATAACGTCTGTACTGATGTCTGTTTCCATGAATTGAGTTAAGGAGAGGAGTTGGACAGCACAAAGCGGATTCTTAGTTGTGAATAATATTTTCCCCTGTCTAGTAAATTTCATATTGTCAATGTTTTCATGTCTGTTAACTACTTGCTTGATAAAAGCTTGAACCAGAAATGG